>JASSUY010035399.1:0-28000 GCA_032466535.1 Forpus xanthops
AGGGAACAGCTTCTGCCTAAGAGCTCATCTCAGTCTCCCCTCTGGCAGTTAAAGCCATTCCCCTTGTCCTGTCCCTCATCCCTTGTCCAAAGCCCCTCTCCAGGTTTCCTGCAGCCCCTTTAGGCACTGGAGCTGCTCTGAGCTCTCCCCTTCAGGAGCCTTCTCCTCTCCATGCTCCCCCAGCCCAGCTCTCTCAGCCTGGCTCCGGAGCAGAGCCACTCCAGGCCCTCACCATCCTCATGGCCTCCTCTGGATTTGCCGCAGCACCTCCGTGTCCTTCTTCTGTCACAGGGTGCAGCAAAGATGATGCTGGAGACAGGGGAACACCCGGCGAAGCTGCGGGGAGACATCTGCACACCCGGGGGCACCACCATCCATGCACTGCACCAGTTGGAGAAGGGTGCATTGAGGGCCACCGTCATGAACGCCGTGGAGGCGGCCACCAACCGGGCACGCAGCTTGGCTGAGGACTAAGAACCAGGTTGGGGACAAGTCCCTCCATCCCCTGTGGTGCAGGAGGGGTGATGGAGACCAGAGCGAACCCCTTCAAGGAGCAAGGGGGACCCTGATACCCCTCCTCCCAGAGACCTTCGTTGGGGTTGGAGATGGTGTGGAGCCAAGTCCATGCCATACGCTACCTCTGCAAGGCTGGGACCAAATAAATGTGAGCAGCACAGTGGCAGATTTGGTTCTTTTTTGGTCCTTTCAGTCTTCAGGGGGCTCCTGCAGGCACCATGGGGTCATCTCCATGAGGAGGTGACAGTCATGGGTCCTTGGGGCAGTAGGGATGGAGCTGATGCCACATTGGGTCTGTGCTCACCAGGGATGGAGCTGATGCCATGCAGGTTCTACGCTCATCAGCACTGTGCTGGGATATATTGCACTGGGAATGGGGTTTTGGGGACAGCAGGAGCCAAGGAACATCACATGTGCTGTTGAGGATGCCAAAGGACACTGAGAAGTGGGGAGCTGGTAAGATGATGTTCTGGGGTGAGAACAGAGGAAGGCTTTGATTCCAGACTCATTGTGCTCATGGACGCTGATTCCTGCTCCTCTGCTCAGCTCTAGAGGTGTGTGCATGAACATGAAGCTGCTTCTGCATCCCAAAAACATGGGTGAGAAGTCAAGCAGCCAAAGAACCTCCACCTCCCACCCCAACCAGGCACCAGCATCACATCACAGTCCTGCAGATGGGCCCAGCAGTGAGGGGGTGTGATGGAAGCCCTCTTAGCTCTGGGGTGCTGCACATCCAGAGGGTAGAACCTCAAAACTTGCCTATCTGGAGAAGATGTGAGTCTTCTGCATATCCTGGTACCTGCATGGATGCAGTTAGTGATGATCTCCAAAGCACTTTGAACAGAAAAAGCTTCTTCCATCATGGATGCTGGTGGTACATGCATCCTCCTCGAGGTCCTGCCTCCAGGAATACCATCATCCCAAGCACCAGTGCCACCAACCCAAGAGAGAAGCCTCACGGTGCTGTTGGGTCATGCCAAGGCAGGAGCTGGTTACCTTCCTACAAGTTTTAACAAAACCAGCTCAAATTCCATGAATTTGGAATAGGGCGGCACTCAGTGCCTTCAAAAGAGGGATCTCATACATGGTGGGATCATGCAGCTGATCCTCCTGGAAAGCATGGGGAACCCTATGGAAGCAGGGAGGTGATTTCAGGCAACCCCCATGGCTTCACCAAGGGCAAATTGTGCCTGACAAAGGAAGTGGCCTTCTATGATGGAGTCAATGTGTTGGTGAACAAAAGAGCTACAGATGTCATCTACCATAGACTTCTGGTGTCCCCAGAAGTGTTCAGTGTATTTGAGGCCCTCAGTGCCATGGGTTGGTGGTGGCCTTGGCAGTGCTGGGGAACGGTTGGACTTACTGCTCTTAAAGGACTTTTCCAGCCTGACTGATTCTGGTATCAGCCTTTGATATGGTCCCACACAACATTACTGCTGCTAAATTAGAGATGGGTTTGATGGATGGGCCATGGTATAGAATGATTTGGATCGGAAGGGACCTTGAGATCATCCCGTTCCAACCCTAACCTGCCAGAGAGGAGGCTGAGATGAGCTCTTAGGCAGAAGCTCTTCCCTGTGAGGGTGCTGAGGTGCTGGCACAGGGTGCCCAGAGAAGCTGTGGCTGCCCCATCCCTGCAGTGCTCAAGGCCAGGTTGGATGGGGCTTGGAGCACCCTGCCTCAGTGGAAGGTGTCCCTGCCCATGGCACAGGGTTGGAACTGGAGGAGCTTTAAGTTCCCTTCAACCATTCCATGGCTCAATGTTCTCACCTCCCAGAGCTGGCTGAACCCAGGACAGAAGCACATGGAGGTCCCCTTTGGGCCATCCTCATGGCTCCATGTAACTTTACACACAACAGCACCAAAGTGGGAATAAAAATGCATTTAATTTTCATAAACTCTGAAGTTCTGAGACAAAGACCCAACAAGTAGAGGTACCCACCCCACCGCTGCCACAGGACATGGCAGCACTGATGGGTTATGGGTGGTTTTCATCCCTCCTGTCAAGAATTTGGCTGAGCAGGCCAAAAATACAGCTAAATTAGCTCAAGAGCTGCTAAATTCACATCTGATGCCTTCAGTATGTCAAGGCAGTACTGGGAATCCCCCCTGCACCCACCTCAACTCGTGATGAACATCTCCCTTGTACCGTGAGATGTGTCCTCCAGCCTCAAGCATCCCACAGACCCAGTGATGAGGCACCTCAACCTCCATCCCCAGAGCCTTCAGCTTCCTGAGGATGCTCTGGTGATGTTTCAGCAGGTCTTCACGGTGTTCCCGGGCTGTGATGGGAATGATGGAGGTGATCCTCTCTGGGAAGCCGCAGCTTCTCAGGTACCACCCAAGTGTCATCCCCAATGCAGAAAGTTGTCTCAAACCAGCCCCAAACCTCCCCAGCTTAACAGGACTTTGTTCTGGCAGTGGGAAGAGCATCACCAGAGCCTCCTCTAGATCAGAACATTTGCCTTCCAGCACTCCAGGAGCGGTCCCTGTCCATCTGGATGTGCCCACCTCAGCCAAGATACAGGGAGTTACTTAGTGCAACATCCCGGCTCCTCACGTTCCTCCTTCTCCCCATGGAACTGGGAAGACTGGGCAGTGTTGAGGACATCCACCCCCTTTTAGTAGTGCCACTGATCAGGGGGCCACCACTGCTTAGTCCTATAGCACCTCCTCAATGTTCTTCAGTGGGGAACAACCCTCAAAGACACAACACACAGAGGGGTTGTTGCACAACCCACCCGTTAGCCCTAAATTGTATCCCCTTAGCTGTGGTAGCCCGGGGGTGTTCAGACCTCCTGAGGCCCATGATGGAGGGGTGAGGAGTGCTGGTACATCCACCCTGGGACAACCAGGGTGTCCCCAGCCCTGTTGTCCCTCCTGCCCCAAGCAGGGTGGTGGTTGGTAGCCAAGAGGTCTTGGCTCACCCTGCCCTAGGAATGGGGGCTGCTGCCATGGTGGAGCCGCTGGGCCATGCTGATGAGGGAACGGAGCTGCACCAGCTTCAGCGGCCCCACTTGTTGGGGGTCCTGACCCTCCAGCCAGCGCAGCGCCGTCTCCAAGCCTTTGATAGCTTCTCGAGCTGTGGGCAACAAGGTGTCTCCTCCTTCCCCACCCCTCCTGTCACCTCCATCTCCAGCAGCTGCCTCCTCATCCTCATCCTCCTCTTCCCCATAACCCCCAGGACCTTCCTCCTCAGCATCCTCTTCCCCATTGTCCTCCTCCATACCCGGGGCTGCATCATCCAAGTGCAACCAGTCAGCCACCTCCTCAGGAGCCAAACGCTTGTAGGCCAATGCAGCCAGATGGGTCAAGTCACTAAAGACTTTGCTGTCCCCACCACCGTCCTCGCCATGTGTGGAGTCTCCATGCTCTTCCTCTCCAGGCTGGGGCTCGAAGGCAGCGCGGAGTCCCAGCAACCAGCACTTCTCAATGGAGCCAGGAGGGATGAGATCCCACGAGAGTCCGGCCAAGTACAACATGTCCTTGAGGAGGAAAGACCTCACAAAGTCCATGGGCCCACCTGAGCCACCAGCAGCACAGGAGACAGCCAAACGCAGCAGCTCCCGTTTGTAGAGCTGTTTGAAGGCCAACACCACCCCTTGCTCCAACGGGGCCGGGATACGGCCTCCCCCTCTGGCTGAGCTGTTCCCAACGGGACCTTTGGAGAGGAAAAGCGCACGGATGGAACCGTCGGGTGTCTGCAATGGGGGTGATTCCTCAGGACCTGTCCTAGAGGAGGGTGACGTGGAGCTGAGCAGCAGCACAGCCTTCTGCTGTAGGCAGCTCCGACGCAGGTAACGTTTGACAACCGGCACGAAGTCCTCAAAGAACCAAGCCTGGAGCAGCGTTGGTGCCAACCTGGCTTTGGGGCTGTAGCGGTAACAAGCAGGGAATTTATCCTGGTTGTGATGACGGAGACTCGGGGGGTCACGGTGGCTCCCAACCACCAACGGCTTGAGCTTATGGGCACCGGTCAAGTTGGCTGCCAGCAGGATGGTGACATGCTCACGGGGAGCAGGTCGTCGCCGTGCCCTCACCTCATCCGTCTGCCCAGGAAGAAGCTTCCAGTAGAGCCTGGTGATGTTGGCGTTGTAGATCTGCTCATCCCCATAACCGGCGGCGTCGGAAGCCGGGATGGGCAGGGATTCAGGGCTGGAAGCCGGAGCACGCTCGGGCTCAGCCTGGAGTCCACCCTCACCGTAGATGCGTTGGCTGGAGATGCCGTGACGCTTCTGCCAACGCCAAAACCACCCATGGCTGGCTTTGAAGGTACATTCCGGCCCGTAGATCTGCCGGGCAAAGGCTTCAGCTTGAGCCTGGATGAGAGGTCCCGAAAGGGGCATCCCGTGCTGTCGGAGAGCCAGGAACCAAGCGTAGACAGCGCGGTCGATCTCTTCCTCGTTGGCCAACCTCATCTTCTTGCGTTGGGTCCCCACCTCTCCACCGAGCTGCTCCAGGAACCACCGCAGCTTCGCTTCATCCTTCAGCCATCCCCTGAGGGTACCACCGGGTACCCCGAAGGAGCGGCACACCGACGCTTGCCGTTCGCCCTTCTTCACCCTCTCGATGGCCTGCAGCTTGTCCTTGATGGAGTAAGCGCGGCGTAGCGACATCTTCACCGTCACCCCACCGCTGCCTGCCATACCCCCGCCACCCGCCTCCGGTCCCGGAGCTGTGCCCGCAGCCATAGGACACAGCGGTACCGGGAAGAACCGGGGATGGAATACCGCGTTATAACCGGAGCCTTTGTCTCCTCCGCTCCGGAGCACAACCGGACGGTGATGCGGGGCGGAGCGCAGCGCGCGTGTGCGCATCCCCTCTCATTGAGTTGCGCTGCTCCGCTCTCTCCCCCCCCCCCCTTTTCTCGGTCCTATTCGTCTCTTCCCCGCATTGCCACCAGCGCGCATGGGTTGTACCACTTTGCTAAAGCGGGGGTGGAACCCTCCCCCCCCTTTTTCCGTGTTCTATTGGTCTCTTCCCCGCAGCACAGCTGCGCCGCTGGGTTGTACCACTCTGTGATAAGGTGGGGGTCCTATCTGCTTCCCCTCCCTTCCCTGCTTCCTCCCCGCCTTTCCCGGCTGTTTCACTAAGTGAATATGAAGGAGGAAAGACATGCTCGCGCTGCGAGAGCTCTGCATTGTCTCAATCAGCGCACCCGCGCTCTCTAAACCCCCCCGCCCCGAGTGTGAGTGGTGCGGGCCGCTCCCACAACTCCCTGCGCGCCGTGCGCTGCCGCCTTTTGGCTGTGGAGGCCGAGGGGTGCGGAGCTCCCGAGGGCTTTTTGGGCCCATCGCTGCCCGTGAGTGAGGCCTCGTCCCCCTCCCGGTTCCCTCATTGCCCCCTCTTGGGCCCTCCCTGATGGGCTTTTTGGGGGTCTTTTAATTCTGTCACATCCCTGGGGTGGGGGGGTGTTGGGAGCTCCTCGTGGTCTGTGGGGTCCTTTCCGGCTCAGGGGCCGGGAGGAGGGTTTGTGGGATCTCTTTCTCTTGCAGCCATTAGGATGGAGGTTATGATCGTGTCACTGCTGTATTCGGGGTGCCTTCCTGCTCACGGGCAGGTAAAAGAGGATTTGGGGGTTCTTTTTTAGCGATGCGACTCCTGCACGGAAAGGGGGTAATTTGGGGGGGGACCTCATTATATATGTATCTTTTCATGTTATGCTCTCAGGGGAAAGAGGTTGTGGGGTCCCTCCATTGTCACTGTGTTCCTTTTGCGGCCTTGGGAATGTGGATAGAAGACCCCTCCCCAAAGCCTCTTTGCCTGTGTCTGTGATGTACGTTTTCTTCTGAAGCCCTAAGGGTTAGGCTGCCCTTGGTCTTTGAGGTTACTTTTCCATACTCAGATTTCCAAGGAATACTGGGGTGACACACTCCTTGTGTGTCGTGTCGTCCCCCCCTCCAATTCCCTTTCTTAATAGGTTTGGGAAGAGGGTTGTGGGGGACCACCCCCTGTTCCCTGTGGGGTCCCTTATTCCCTCACATCCCAAGAAGGGAGGATACGGATGGTCCTCGTTGCTGAAGACATCCCTTTTCCCTTGCCAAGCTTAGGGAAGGGGGGTTGTAGGGCTCTCCCTATTCTTGAGGATCACTTCCTTTTCATTACAGGCTCTAGGGAGGTTCCAGGAACATCCTGTTGCCAATGTAAGAACTGGATGGGCTGATGCTGGAGGGCTGCCTAAACCTGTCACCCCTTCCGTGGGTTGCAGGGAGACATGTTCTCTCTTTGGGATTATACCCCTTGCTATATGAAGCCTCTTTCAGGCTTGGGGGAGGTGTCAATGTGGTTCTTGCCTATATCCCTGGAGTCCTGAGGGAGAAGGCTCAGGGTGGTCTTTGGGTTTACTTCTCCCCACTCAAATTCACAGGGGATAGTGGGGTGACCTCCCCCTTTTATGCCCTCCATTATCTTAGCTCCCTTTCTTAATAGGTCTGAGAAGGAGATTGTGGGAGATCACCCTAGTCACTATGGGGTCTCTTATCCCCTCATACTCCAAGAAAGAAGGATGTGGAGGCTGTTACTACCTGGGAGATCCCTTTTCCCTTCCCAAGCTTAGGGAAGGGAGTTTGCAGGGTTCTCCCTATTCATGGGGGTCTTTTGCAGGCTCTGCTGGATGGGCTGATGCTGGAGGTCTCCCTAAACCTGTACCCTCTCCCATAGATTAAGGGAGGGGGGGCACATTCTCTCTTTTGAGGGGATGCTGCTGCTACGTGAATCCTCAGCCTGGGGGGTGGCAGTATGGTTCTTCCTCTCTTAAGGAGGGGAGCTTAGGGAACCCCCTGTCTCCAGCAGCTCTGGGTGCCTTTGGGGGCTGCTCTTCAACCCAGCCCTCCTCTCACCAAGAGCTTTTTTTGTTGAGTCACCTGCAAAGGGAAACTCAAAAGGAAGCTATCATCTGGCAGCTTCACCAGCCAGAGCAGCTGCCTCATCCAGCCCTGCCCTTGCTCTGTAGGGGCTCTGCTCCCTGCCCTTACCCTCTCTCCATGTGCAGCTGTTCCCAACCCCGCTGTAACCTTGGCAGTGCCTCCAGCAGCTTGTCCTGCTCCTTCTGGTTCTTGTTTCAGTGACAGCTTGCTCAGGAGGCTTCTCTTTCAGGGCTATATTTGGGGTATGAGCAGAGCCAAGTGCTTCTGCAGAGGCTGCTAATACGCTCTCTGGGGGGTTGTGAGGGATTGCAGCAGTAGCTAAAGTTGCTGAGGCTGCCACAGTGGCATTTCTCCCCTCCTCCCATCCAGGAATCTGTATGGATTTGTTCTTTCATGTCTGCATCATTGGAATTGAGTTGAATCTGATGTTCACAACCCTTTTGTGTTCAGGATGAAGGAGAAAAGAGCTTCCCTTGGCTGTTGAGCTGTAATTCTTTCCTTTCCTAGGTGGGCCTCTTTCTCCCTGACCTTGCAGGTAGTGGCTTTTTCTCTTCATCTAAGCAGTTATCTGCTACTTTACCTCAGGAGGATGACTTTCCTGCCTTTCCCCACTGCTGAAGTCCCATGTCCTTCATTCTCTTTTCATTAGCCATCGGCAGCATTTGTTACTTGGAGTGAAGAGTTGCATTTTCAGGTGGTCAAGGTTAGGAATTGTTTCCCTGGCTAAAGGTTAGTGAGCTATTTTAGAGATTTAAACCAGCAGAAGAGCAGCACAACTCAACCCTTAACATCATTTTGCTTTAAATCCCTGTGTTGACTCAGTACCAGTGTTGAGGGTCTGGATTTGCCCCTTCAGCTGCAAGAGGCCTCTGGTGTGGAACCAGCTTTGGTTCTTCGAGCTCTGAATCACTAAAAGGAGAAAAGCAGGAGGTGAGGCAGGGTGGATGCTGGCTTTGTCTTTGCTGTGGAACACGAAGACGTGGGGCAGCTGTGCCTAACTGCTTCCTGAATGCCCATCTGGACTGGCTCCTGCTTTTCTGCAGTGGAAGTTTTTGGAAGAGGAGAAGTGTTTCACTGGGAGGATGTGGGTAACACATCTTGAATGTGGTGTAGCCAGCGTGTCAGTCTGAGGTTGTAGAAAGGAGCAGGCTGATGCTTGTTACCTTCCTGCTCCTCTCTGTCACATCAAATGGTCCTTTTCTGGGTTTTATGGCATTTCTTTTTCTGGCTGGTCGTGGGGTGAGTGGTCAGGAGCTGCTGGTGGTCATATTTGAGAGGACAAGAGCATTGAATAGATAACCATGGCCAGCATCAGCAGTGCCAGGGCATGAAAGCAGATACACAGATGGAGGATTGGGATAGACTCTCCTGTGGTGAGAACCCATCAGTGCTGGGGGAAGCTGCCTGGACATACAGAAACCTTTGGGGCTGCATTGGGGGGATGTTATGGGGGGTAAATCACAACAAGCTGCCCTGTGTCTCCATCCAGAGTGTCCCCAGTGCCACCTAATCCCCATTTTTGATGCCTTCTCTGAGGAGGGGATTTGAACCATAGCTGTAACCTTTGTTGTGGCTTGCAGAAAATAATGTATCCCTCCAGAAATCAGCGAGGGATGAGATTTGCTCTTGTCTAAAGAGCCTTTCCAAGGCTGTCAGGAACATCCTAAACCACATCCAACCTCAGTTATTCCTGGGATTGCTGTTTGCTGGCTGGATTGCCGCCTCACTTGGTCCCTTTTGGGAGCAGACACATCAGTCTCATGAGAGGAACATTTTGGTTCCAGGGCAAGAGCTTGTGCAGGATCTGATAGGATTAAGCTCTCTGTGGCAAACATTTATCACCAGGCTTCCCCCAGAACCCCATATGTATTTTATAGACCTCTTAATTAGGAGAAATACAACTTCCTCATGGTTAAAAGGGAAAAAGTGGTTTTCATTAAACCAACAAATGGAATTGGCTTTTGGCTCCAGCCTTGGGGTAATGTGCTTTCATTTTACTGATCCTTTAAAATAAGGGGCTAATGCCTCCACATAGCTGGAGTTCAAAGATTCTTTTGGGTTTAGACACCTTTTCATTGCCTGTTTTTAACTTCCTGCATTTCCCTTCAGTGCTGGAAGTATCACAGATTTGTTCTGGCTTGAAATACCTAGGATGTGGTGGCAGGACAGCACCAAACACAAAGCACTGAAGCAGTAGCTAAGATTAAAAGGGTTTCAGGGGGTTGCAGCCCTCTTTAACAGTCCATTAGTTGATTGTTTGTGATTGATAAAGATTAATAATAGCATTTCCCTTTCCAGTGGCTTCATACTCTGTAAAACACCAGGTACTTGTCTTTGCTGCCCTGGCTACACAGGAGCTGCTCTCTGGTGTGTGCAGTAAGAGCCCTTATGCTTTCCTGCCCATAGGTTTGTGTTTCTTAAACAGTTTTAATGAAGCCTATGTCTCAAAGTCTTAATGTCTTTGTGCTTAAAAAAGGTGAATTAAATGGAAAACTGCTTCTGAAGAATGACTGTAGGCAGCAGATGGATGAAGTTTGAGTGTAACTGTGTCACTTTAAGTGCAGGCTGATGGATCCCTAATTCAGCTCTAATTCCTGTGCTCTGATTTTTGCCAGTGGAGAGCGTTGATGAAACTAATTCCTTTTAATTGTGAAACTTTGTTTGAGGAGGTGAAGCAGTTGTGAACATGAGGAGGAAAGTGTTGAAACACCCACACAGGCTGTGGTTTGGTGCTGTGAAAAATCTTTGCTGCCTTAAACCAGATTGAGCAGTGACATGGTGCAGGCACTAAGTCCAAATCCGTTTAAGTTTCATCCAGACCCTCTGAAGAGGTGGAGCAAGTCCAGAGGATGCTATGAGGATGATCAGTGGCTGGAGCACCTCCTATATGGAGACAGGCTGAGAGCATTGGGGCTGTTGAGCCTGGAGAAGCTGCATGGAGACCTCAGGGCAGCTTCCAGTGTCTGAAGGGAGCTGCAAGGATGCTGGGGAGGGACTCTTCATGAGGGACTGGAGTGCTAGGACAAGGGGTGATGGGTTCAGACTGAAACAGGGGAAGCTCAGGTTGGAGATAAGGAAAGATCTCTTCCTTGTGAGGATGCTGAGGCACTGTCAGGGGATGCCCAGAGAAGCTGTGGCTGTCCCATCCCTGGCAATCTTCAAGGTCAGGTTGGATGGGGCTTGGAGCAACCTGCTCCAAGGCAGGGGTTGGAACTGGATGATCTTAAGGTCCCTTCCAACCCAAACCGTTCCAGGGTTGTATGACTGAGCTCACATCTTGTCAGAAGTAAACTTGTGTTGTGGAAGAACTGATGGTGCTTTGCTCTGGTATTAATGGTGTACAGCTCACCTCATCAGGCTCATTGCACCAGCTCAGGTGATGATTTGTAGGATTAAAATCCTTGCATGTGCCTTTTCCCAGCTTCCTCTGGGAAAACTTTCAAACACAGAGTAGAAATGACTTTTTTTTTCCAGCTTTTTAATGCTTATGAACTGTACTTCGTTGAGAATCTGGTCTTTATTATAACTTAACCTCGGGTTTAAAAGGTTTCCTTAAGTACAGGAAACAAATGGATGCAATAAATATCTCAGACTCATTGGAAAATGGTTTTCCACTTCTGGTAAATTCCCTTTATGAGGGCTTTTTTCCTGATAAGAATCTGCATACAAACAACACCTGAATTCCTGTGAACAGATTTAAGGGGGGGTGGGGAATGAACATTTGGGATCCCTTTGGCTTTGGGAGTTTGTGTTACTCCGTTACTCAAATACCCTTTTTATATGTAACTTTGAATGAGTGATGTGAGAAGCTGTCTCTGATGAGGCTTTGTAAGTTTAGCCTCATAGGTACAACTCCGTGTAAGCCTTACATTCTACCACAAGCTCCCACGTGTTGTGTTGCTGCTTTTCGTGAAGTACTAGGCTTGCTATGCTGCTGATATTTTATGTCTTTTCTGATTCATAGTATGTTGTACATGTTGCTAACGACTGGTAGAAACAGCTACAATGATATGAAGTCATTCTTTGACATGATAATTGCTGTATCTTCAGGCAATCTTAAGGTATTGACACCGGGGGACCTGAGCTTCACTTTTGCACCGCTGTTGATATGGAAGGTTGTGACCTTCTCTGGCTGATTCCCTGTCATGATCCTTTGGGATACTTGTATTGGTAGTGCTGTAAAACGAACACTAAGTGGTTGTCTGTGGTGTTGGGTCATGAAGAGGACTTGGTTCTGGGGAATGAAACAGCTTTTAGTTGGATTGTGTATTATATATGTGGGGGATTAACTGTATGGTAAGTTTGGCTGTTGTCACTCTGTATCCTCTCTCATGAGCTGCTGCATCTTTGGAATGTCAAACTTGCTCTAACTTTATCCTTTTCTTTAATGCTCTCATAGGAGCTGGAAAAGTAAGTGTTCTTGAGCTGCTGCATGGGTTGTGTACTGTTAAAGGAAATACTAAACCATGCATTTCAGTGGGTCTTGGTCAAATGGGCAAGGAAATGCTGATGGGAAGTGAAATATTGACAGGTTAGACAGTTTGAGCTGTAGTGAGTTGCATTTGGGTTTCTTGTTGCACCCAAAGAGTCTACCTGAACTAGGTGAAGAGGTATCCTGCGAGTATAACACCACCTGCGTTGGGTTGATGAAATATGCTTAATAAACTGTCTCCTTGAAGGCTACAGACTGATTTTTCACTTTGGGATAGCACAAAGGAATGTGAATGTGGAGCCAAGCAGAGCATGTCAGGCTAATGCAGAAATCCAGTGTTCTGTTCAGGAGCCCTAAGGAGCCTCAAAATCCAAATGTTCTGTCCAGCCTGTGCACTTTCAGGTGTGCTTTTGCTTTTCCCATAGATTTGCTGCTATTTCAGACCATGTGCACTGCAAAGCAGGATCTTAACGCACAAGACTTTGAATTTCCATCATTTGACCCTTTTCCAAGTCTTCCAGTGACTGAAATCCAGGTATTTCTCCCAACAGACCTTGATGCTACCTCCCAATAATCCCATTTAACTTGGTATCTCCCGTAAAGATTATATTTGAAGAGGGATGCTCTTTGCTGCCTAAAATAAAAGGTGTAGCAGCAAAGCTTATCCTGATGAGCAAACCCAAGCTACTGCTTGCTTGTAGCCTTGCTCCTACTTTACGATGTGTGTGCTTCCAGCTGGTGCTAACAAGTAGATGAGTATTCATTACAGACACTGTTTTGTTTCTAGTTGTCTGTAGCAAGAAGTGGTTTACTGCTCCATAACTGGTATAAAAATGCCGATGGGGTGTGAAACAACATAAAGACTTAAAAGTAAGCTTCAATTTTAGCTAGTTTTAAAGGTTTTGAGCTGTTTCACTGTGTTGGCAGCAGCTGGTGGAGGAGGGAGGAGCAGGCCCACAACTCCAGTAAGAATATAATTACTTTTGCTTCTCATACTTTCTGTCCTGGAAATATAGTATTAAATTGCTTTATTTTAAACTATATGAATTCAAATTGAAAATATAAAGAAGCTAAAGTGTAAGTTTATTGTTTTCACTGGATTCTCAAGCCTTGGACTTGAGGCTTGTCAAATTTTCCAGGAATAGTTGGACCTGTAACTGTCAACTGAAGTCTGGAGGATATTTCAACTATAGGTGACTTTGATTTATCAAAGCTAAACTTGAAGCTGTCAGGAGCTAAAGAGAACTGCCTTAGAGGTACTGGATGTGGTTTAGTGGGAGGTGTCCCTGCCCATGGCAGGGGATTGGGGCTGAAATGATCTTAAGGTCCTTTCCAACCTAAGTGTTCTATGATTTTAATGCTGTAATTCCAGAGATCTGACCATGTAGTGCTTGGTAAAGAGGTAGTTACCTTTACCTCGTTACTTACTAGAGACGTGAGCGCTACACCAAGTTCTGTACTTTAAATGAAAATTCCAATTCTATTTTCAACAGTCTTCATATTAACTGCTTGATTATCTCTGACCATTTGTAGTAACATACTTCCAGGGCAGGAAAACACAAATCGGATGCACTGGTTTTCATTTTGATATGACTTCTTTTTGATAAACTAAACTAATAGAGAGATCTCCAGCTCTTGGTCACTGTTAATAACCAGAAGATGGGGTTTTACATCAAAAAGGAGTGATAGTTTTTCAGTCTGTTCCATGTGCTGGGTTTTGAGCAGCAGAATGCAATGAAGTGTAAGCATTCTCTAAAGTTACTCAAGAATTGGGGCATCTTTCTCTAGGTGTCTTCCCAAAACAGCAGTTTGAGATGTAACAAGTGCTTAAGGAGAAATCCATTCAGTTGGAAGAAATCTGTTAGACGTTAACCAGGGATTTCACCCCAAAATCACAATTTTTCCCTTGTCAGTTGTCCTCAGAAGTGAAATTTGAAGTGCTTTCAGACAGTGCCTTTATTTTTAAATCATAATATGCCGAATATTTGTCAGAACAGCAGAAATAGAAGGTTATTTGGATCAGAAACTTTGAGTCAGTTTAAGTTCTTTAGAACACAGGAAAACCAGAACTAAATTGCTCTTTAACTGTGAATAACAAGTACGATGACTTTTAGCAATCTTGTATTACTTAAATCACTGAAGTCTGCTGCATGCCCTTGCTTTATTCAGTTTGCTGCCACTACATTGTTGTGCTTATCTTTTAACGCTGCCGCTCTTTGGAAGATGAGGACAAGGAAACCTCCCTGCCCAATAGAGAAAGTGTGGGTAGACAAGCACAAGTACGATGAAGCAGAGAGACTGCACTATGAAAGAGAAGCCATGTTAGCTGCTGCAGCTCCGGAGGAATTCCAGGAGGTAGAGGCTGTCAATGGGGTCTGCAATGAGGACTCTCTTGATGGTGAATTCAAAGGAGACCTGAAGAAAACCGGGTATGGAAGGAAACAAAGGAGAAGGAGGCGTTCTCCCAGAGCCAAGATTATGGCTTCTAAGTTAGACTCTGTCCTGGCTGGCTTATTAGCTGACTGTGTGTGGTTTAAAAAACCTTTCTATGATCATGCTGAGAGCATGTACAGGAGGAAACTAGTAGATGGGCAGAGCCAAGAGGTACCTGAGACTGAACTAAGTGCTGAGCAGTCCCCTGGCCGAGCTATTCCTAAGCCAAGGATGCTTTCAGCAGCCCTGTCCTGCTCCCGTAAGAGTCTGTCTGCAAGTCACTACGTTGTACAGGGTGTTTGGATCAACAAGTTGGACTTTGATAAGGCTGAGAAGGTGTTCCTTGAGAAATCTCAGTTCTTTGTGCCTCCGAGTGTCTTAACCCTCCCGTCTGTGTGGTCAAATGTTGGGATGAGAACACCAGATGAGGGCTATGGTACAGCCCTGCCTACTCCTGCTACCCCAGGCTTGGCTCCAGACATCTCTGCTCATTCTGCTCCCCCCTTTAATATCAGTTTGTCTGACTCTGAACACCAGACAGTAAATGGCAAGCCCCAGCTTTCAAGCCTGCAGGCTCTCATGTCAGAGGTGTGGTTGGCAAAACCTCTGTATGATGATGCTGAGAAGAGCTACTACGAGAGCATGTTTGATGGGCATCCATCGGGCAGACGCCGACAACAGCAACATGGGTGCCCCAAAGTGTCAAAGAGCCACCATGAGGGCAAGAAGAACCACAATGGAAAGCAAACAGGTGTCAACAAACGCATGGAGATAGCCAGCAACACTCTGCCCCCCAGTGATGCTGAGCACCTTCCACCTACCACCTTCTTCCTGCATGAGGACAGTGAGACTGTGTGGCTTAAGAAGCCAAGCTACGACCGTGCTGAGGCATGCTTCTATGCAGCCAAGGCTTTGCGAATGCCAAGAACAGAAGAAACTCCTTTGGGAATGTGGGAATCCACAGTGGTAGAACGCTCCCAATCAGCTGCTTATGCTTCAAGCCTACCTGCTCCAGAAACAAAGTAGGAGAAGTTTATTCTGGGGTAACACTCGTGCATGCAAAGCACCTGGGTCAGGATTGAGCTGAAGGAGTTTTTGTCTGTATAAGGTGGTCCTTTGTATCTGCAGAACCAAGGGACCTGTTTGGGGCAGGGTAACTGGGGGAACCTCCTTCAAGGAACCCCCTTCTCATGAGTGTTGGTGTCAGAGGTTAAGGGTTTAAAGTGAGGGCTGGCAAGCTGAGGTTTGACCCTCTTTTTACATGGGAGGAACCCAAGGCCATGTCTCTTCATTCCTGTTACATACAGAAGGTCATTAAAGTGGGAAGTTGGAGTAATTCATGGTTTAAACAGTGCTGCTGAGGTGACAGAAGATGCAGTGCTTCATTTTTAAGAGGTTAAAATAGCAGCCATTTGCAGTTTTGTTTGTGTTAAATGCCCCAAGATCCTTCAGGGAAGCAGTTTACCCCCAGCTCTTCTGCAGAGTGCATGGTCATTGAGCTCCATGAGAGAGGTGTCTACATTTGAGTATCACTATCAGTATCCAGCTTGAAGAAGGCTTGGGAATGACAGTGAGATACTATTTAGGACATCAGTTTGGTGGGAGCATGTGCTGTGTTTGGTGGGTTAGACTCCTCAGTCTGCTGTTTGTTTTGGGATGGGACTAACTGGATTTGTTGGAAGAGTTTTACAATCTACACATCAAATGCTATTGGGGAGTTACAAGCTTTAGGTGAGCCTTTCACCCTCCTATTTAGGATAATGTTCTCTTTCTGTTCAAGGCCAGGTTGGATGGGCCTTTGAGCAACCTGCTGCAGTGGAAGGTGTCCCTGCCCATGGCAGGGCGTTGGAACCGGATGAGCTTTAAGCTCCCTTCCATCCTAAACCATTCCATGATTCATTATCAGTTACTAGCTCAAGCAGGGTCTTGGAGGTTTGAGCTCTGAGAATGGCATCAGTGTAGAGGAGATGTACAGTGTGGTAGCCCCTGGTCTCTTCTGGATGGGTAGGTGAGGAAGGTGTTTGTTCTGCAGAAGACTCACCTGTTGGCTTCTGTGGAAGTGTTCTACTGAAGAGTTACTTGGTTTTGAGGCTCGAAACTAGTTGCTCTCTCTGTGTTGTATGGTGGAACCTGGTTGTGATGCTCCATTCCTGCTCTCCCCACCTCCTCAAACTGATACTGGCTCTGTAGCTGTCTCCTGGCTTGAAATAAGAGCACATCCTCTTGGAAGGGCTCCATCATTCCCCTTCCAGACCAGAAATGACCTTTGAGACCTGTGCTGCCCTGAGGGAAGTTACTACCATTCCACAGCAGTGTTAAGGTGTTTTATGCTGTTCTCCATCCAGTGACAGGCATCTGCCCCTTGCAGGTGTTACATTGCTGCTGATTTTAATGTACAGAAGATTGCAGCAGCTTCAAAAGGGCTAGGTATGTCATTGTGAATCCTGTAGTCCAGGAGGCTGATTTCTATGGATGTCAGGTTGGGCTGTTCCTTACAGAAGGGTTAGGTGGTGATGCACCTAGTGAAGCATAGCATGACTAGGCAGAGCCATATAGTAGCATGAAACAACCCCTGGTTGCTGTTCGTGAGTGGTAATATCTAGATTTGCACCCCTTGTTGACACGTGCTGTTTGGAGCTGTATGTCCTTCAGTCTTTGATTTCACCGTGATCAGGCATCTTAAAAGCATTTGATTCTCATGCACAAAACATCTTAGCAGCAGAGTCCCATGTGCTCCATTCTACATGTAGAATGATGTGGAAAATCAAGCTCCAAGAGCTTTTTCTTGTGGGAGAAAGCACAGACCAGCTGATTTAGTCCTCACTTGGCAATGTGTCACTAAATGCAGGTCAGGCAGATGGGTGGAAGATTACTGCTCTGCTTTAATAACAGGATCCTATTGACTTAAAGCTTTCCACTGGAGGGGGAAGCACCAAGCAGAGAGCTACAGGCAGAGCTTTATGGGGAAGAAAACACTCTTCTGACAAGCTCATTGCAAGCTGCCACCCTCCTGTACTTCAAGAAACTCACTTTGGGCTTTTTCTTTCCCTTCCCGCAGCAAAATGGCAGTGGACTACTTTCTGCATGAGAAGATCTGGTTTGACAAGTACAAATATGATGATGCTGAGAGAAAATACTACGAGCAGATGAATGGGCCACTTGGCAGCTCCTCACACCAGCAGGTAATGCTTGTTCTTAGATGGGGTTTAGCAGTGCTGGAGCTTGGAGAGCCAGCACAAAGTGAAAGGTCATGATCCACCTGGATGTGGACTTTTGGATGAAGTCCACTCTTGGTGCTGCTCTTTCCAAGGGTGAGTCTTCTCTAGAGCTCTTTAAGCCTCAGTTGTGCCCCCTTTGCCTTCTGAGAGACCATCTTCTGTGGTCTGTGAAGTATTTCTGGTGTACAGCCAGTGTATTGGGAGATAGATACCCTTGTAACAGAAGAACCAGTTACAGGTTGCAGTAGTTAATCTATTCATGCTGCTGATGCAGTGTGGGATCTGGGGGCAGTTTGAGCTGTGTTCCTTTGGACTGGGCTGGGTAAAGAATGGGCCTGTCCCCATTCTGCTGTGGAAGACGGACTTCCACTGCCACATTAGAGCAGCTGAGCTTTATATCCCTTGGCAAGGGATATATGACATAGTGTTTGAAGAGAGCCACCATGGCTCTAAAGAGACCAGGAATTAGGTTCTTCTCTGTGCTGTACCCTCTGAATTATTCAATGTGCTCCTGCAGAAGGCTCCAGCACAGTACTGGGGAAACGTGATGCTGCTGAAGTGGTTCAAGCTTAGCTATTAGCCTGAAATAATGCCTCTTTAAAGGTGCAGTTCTGTCATAACCTCTTCCTGCTGTCTAAAGAGCTGTTCACTGCTTATGCCTTTTGTTTATCTAGAAGCTGCTTAGAGTTTTAAATGCTTGCAAGTGGTTTAGGGGAGGCTTTTTGCTTAAGTAAGAGCTTCTAGGCACACTCTTGTCTATTCCTGCTGCTCGTTGCTGGTATAGTGGTGGCACAGCATGAAAATAAGAAGCTATAGGTGAGCTCTTGAGGTAGATGTTAAAGTGTGAACCTCTGCAGTGCTCTTAGTACACTTAGCTCCTTACATGACATGAAATAGTCTTCCAATGATGTTCTGCCTGTGAGGTATGAAGTAAAGGCTCTGGTGGAGATTCTGCAGCAGTTTATCAGCCACTTTCCTGCTAAGGAAAAAGATCCACACTCCTTAAAACCTTCCTGCAACCCAGAAGTGGAATCCACCTCAATGTGTCTCTGTTGCTCTTCTGTGGTGTATTTGACACAGGGTTTGGGGCAGTTTCGTGTCTCAGATCTTGCCTGTGGGGTTGTAGTCTGGGAGAGGCAATGAGTGAATGGATCATGGAAACTGAAGTTATGCTCTAGGAAGGGAGTCTTCAAATCCAGGACAAGTCCAGGCTAAGGGATGGCAGCAGGAGCATGGAGGGAGGCACAACTTGTGCTGCTCTTCTCTGGATCATACCTTTCTGGAGAGAGGCCTTCAGTTAGAGCTGTCACTTCTTGCCTGCATACGACAGGTAATGCTATTGAAGCAGACTGTTTAATGGTTGATCTCTTAGGAATACTGAAGTGATTCCAGCCCTCTGCCTGACTCCCCAGCTGTCCAAAGCATTCAGGCTGATACAGAGAACTGAAAACCTCTTGACTGGACCATCCTGTGGACACATGGCCTGATGTGACCAAGGATTGATTCAGAACCAGTCCTTCTGTCAGCTCACTTAGCAGTATTTGCCGAGCCATTGGAAGGACCCTATCCCCTCCTTCCTCCCCTTTTGATTTCTCATTTCCCTGACCAGTTTTTGCTGTTTCCTCTCTTTCTTAAAAGCAATCTTGGTTCTTTCTGCACTGTTTGCAGGAGAACGGAGCCAGCACGATCCTCCGGGACATTGCCAGAGCCAGGGAGAATATCCAGAAATCACTGGCCGGAGTGAGTACCAAAGCTCTCACCACCTGGCTACCTGCAACCATATGGAGCTGTGGTGCATCTCACAGAGCTCTGCTGTGACCACTTCATAGATCATGTGGCCCCTTTTTGAATTTAGAAGGGGAAAGACTTGAGGTGTGCAGCGCTATGTACCCACCAGCATAGCTTCATCCCATCAAGAGCACCGTTCCTATTAGAGTGCATGCTGCTTACCTGCTTGCTAGCTTGCAGTTCTGCTTAAATCTAACTGCGTTTGGGGTTAAATGACTTGTTTCTATGCATTTCTGTTCATTATATCCTGGTGGACTGTTTCCACAAGTCTTATCTAACAGATTACAAGCGGTTGGTACAATAACCTCATTGAGTAGCAAAGCACTGAACTACCAGCAGGAGTATGTGTGACTCTCCTGGACTGCTGCCTTCTCTTTCCTAGCTTGCTTTCAATTAGGTTATGTGCAAAGAAATGCTATCTTCCATCTGTTGCATCTAAGGAGTTCAGCTTGGCTACACACTGAGTCTGGACCTTCCTGTAGAAGCTCAGTAACATCCTTTCTGGAGGGTTTTTTGTGCTGATAACCTACAGACAGCATATAACTTTTCAGTAGGAAGCTGAGATCTTAAGTTCATACTGGACTGGTTTTGTGGGTGAAGAAAGCTCATAGAATACAGCCCATGTGTCTTGATTTCTTACCTCTGTAGTGGGATACCTCCGCATATCTTGCATCTGAGTATATCCATCTTCTCACCCACATTGATTTGGCCTCATAATTCCTTCTTGACCCTCAGCTTCTATCTGATCAGTACAAAACCAGGGAATTGAACCTTTCTCAAGGGGAATATTTCATATTCCTCTTTAAGGCAACACATTTGGAGTGAATATGAAGGACTTGAGTTATATGCTTTCCCCATGGTGGTTTCTGTATGCCTGTAGAACTTGATACTGCAGAAGCAACTTCTGCAACTGCTCATCAGTTAGATGACGATCAGATAGAGGTACAGGAAGCTTGGAAATGGATGCAGGAAGAGCAGGGAAATTTGGTGGAAGGATTAAATTTGCTTTGGGTAGACTCAGTGGCCTTGAATATGGCATAGGAGTGAATGGAAAGTTGGGGATATCTAAGTAATATTAAAACCAAACTATGTCGAGCAGGTAAATACTTGGAAGGTTCCTGATGCTGGCTTCTTATTTCAGCAGACAGCTTAGGGGAGGTTTTTCTGAAGTGGATAATTTCAGTTCATATCTGGAATAACATGTTCGGGCTTCAAATAGAGACTGCCCATGCCGTCTATGACTAATAACTTGGACTAAAGGTGGTTTTGTGCTGATACGTACAGACAGCACTGTTAAAACTCTTCGCTCCCCAGGACCCAGCTTCAGCATGTGCTTGAGCCCAGAATCCCCCCCACTCTGTGTTGGGCTGCACCCCAGAGCGTGAGCAGCAGCTCAGGGAGGGGTTTCTGTCTCTTTGCTGCGTGAAGGGGAGACCTGAGAGCAGCTCCAGTGCCTAAAGGGGCTGCAGGAAACCTGGAGAGGGGCTTTGGACAAGGGATGGAGGGACAGGACAAGAGGAATGGCTTTAACCTGCCAGAGGGGAGATGGAGATGAGCTCTTAGGCAGAGGCTGCTCCCTGTGAGGGTGCTGAGGCGCTGTCAGGGGATGCCCAGAGAAGCTGTGGCTGCCCCATCCCTGTAGTGCTCAAGGCCAGGTTGGACACAGGGGCTTGGAGCACCCTGCTCCAGTGGAAGATGTCCCTGCCTATGGCAGGGGCTTGGAACTGGATGAGCTTTAAGGCCCCTTCCATCCCAAACCACTCTATGATGCTATCAGTAAAGGAAATATGTAGGGAAATATTTGTTTTCCTCACATATAGCCCCCCTGTCCCAAACAGAGTTGAAGAACTCTGCACAGATCATGTTAAATGCCTTTGAAAAGACATTCCAGCCGGATGAGATTGTTTCTTGTTCCAAGTCCTGCCTTCTCCAGGAATAAAGCCGGATGATGTAGAGACAGGATCATCACTCACCACTGCTGCTCCTCTGCCCTGGAGGCATATTCTCATCTTACAGAATGGTTTGAGGAGTTTCTTGCCCTGGCCTGTGCCTCCTGCTAAAGAGCTGCTCCGTGTGAGAAGCATGTAAGTTGGGATCATGCAGGTCCTGTAATAAGAAATGTGTTTCACCTATAGCTCCCATTCTGCTCTTGTAGTATGAAGTTGCTGGGATAAGCACAGCACATGGAAACAGGGACCTGCATCCTATTTTGTAATCCCCTTTAACTGATCAGGTTTTACCCTGTCTTCTGTGCACCTTCTGAGCTGTTCCACGTGTTTCCACACCTCTTCCCTGGAACCTGAAGCTGTAAACCCCTCTGTGCTCAGTGTGTGGGTTACAAAGGCTGAGCTGTTGAGAAAACAAGTCTGAAGCCTCAGCTTTGGTAGCTGGTGTTTCTGGAGGGTAATCATTAAACCTGGGCAGTGGTGGCATAAAGCAGGTTTGACTTCAGAAGATGCTTAAAGTTTGGCTTTATGCTTTGGAAAGCCAAACTTACACTCTGTGATCTACAGAGCCATAGCGAAGCCTATTTTTATGGTCAGGATTCAGTCTTTCCTTCCACCTGAACATGCAGATTTAGCAAGTGAAGAGTTGGCTCTTACAGGATGGGAAGATGGAAGATGAGTGCCTTTCTCTTGCTGTAAAGTTCAAGCAAAGCTGGTTTCAGATCTGCTTCATGTAGCGATGTTCTGAAGTGTGTGAATGAGCATTAGAAGGTTTAAGGCAATGTTTGTACCTCCCAAAGGAGGGTTTGAAGCTCTTATGCTGGAAACATTTGTTTGCACATCTCTTTCTGCTTTGCATGTTCATCTCTGCTTTCAACAGTCTCTAGCTAATTTCCACTCCATCACTTTATAAAGAGCTGTTGACGTGTTCAGTGCTGGTGTTGGTGGCATTGAAGCTGCAGGTGATGAGAAATCTCACAGCCTGGGACCTGAGGCATGAACAGGATGGACTTGCTTGAGGTCATGAGCAAGTCCAACAGAGTGGGTGACTGAGTTTGTACTTCCTACACCCTCTTAGAGAGGAACCAAAAGGATGTCACTGCTGTGGGAGTCTGAAGCGTTGTTATTCCCAAGCTCCCTCGTACAAAGCTTCCTGCATCTCCTGCCTTTGGCTGCAAACAAGAAAAGCTCCTGGAAAAACTCTTGTTCAAGTGTGCAGAGAGCACTTTCTGTGAGCAGGTCACACCTTCCGCAGGGAAACAGCCAGGATCCATCCTGCTGGTCTTTAAATAGGGGAAAACCCTCTTCTAGTTCAGCATCACTTCCCCAAAGGTCAGCTTTGTCTGACCATAATGAAACTTCCCATGCTTCCAGAGCTCAGGTCAACTTGAGGAGGTGGTTTATCACTAAAGGAAAAGGGGTTTAATACCTAGCAGATACAACTTGCAGTGAGGGAAATGCCAGTTTCCAACTGTCTTCTGGTTGGGGCTGACATACCCAGGGAAGAGCTCTTAGATGTAATTGTCCCGACAGAGTTTCAGCTGATAGACAGATATCTGTCTGGACAACTCCAAGAACTCTTCCTTTGCCATGTCACAGAGCTCACAGAACACTTAAGAGCCGTATAGAATCCCAGACTGGTTTGTGTTAGAAGGGACTTTAAAGCTCATCCACTTCCAACCCCCTGCCATGGGCAGGGACACCTTCACTAGAGCAGGCTGCTCCAAACCCTGTCCAACCTGGCCTTGGGCACTGCCAGGGATGGGGCACCCCCTGACAGCACCTCAGCATCCTCACAGGGAAGAGCTTCTGCCTAAGAGCTCATCTCCATCTCCTCTCTGGCAAGTTAAAGCCATTCCCCTTTGTCTTGTCCCTCCATCCCTTGTCCAAAGCCCCTCTCCAGGTTTCCTGCAGCCCCTTTAGGCACTGGAGCTGCTCTAGGGTCTCCTCTCTTGTCCAGGCTGCCCCAGCCCAGCTCTCTCAGCCTGGCTCTAGAGCAGAGCTGCTCCAGCCCTCACAACAGTTCTGTGGCCTCCCCTCTACTCTCTCAAGCAGGTCTGTGACCATAGGATAGCCAATTGCCAGGACAAGCAGAGAAATGCTGTAATGCTTCAGCATTTGCCTTGAAAGCATGATTTAGGGCTTCAAACTGCCAAATATCTGTGGTGCTTTCTGCTTACCTGAGGGATCAGCTGCTTATGGAAAGGAACCCAGCTGCATCTCTGCAGGTGACACAGCTCCTGAGTCACAACAAGAAGTGCTTTTCCAAGGGCTTAGGATGGATGTGACTCTTGCCAGGAGTCACTTGTCATCACTGATTAACCTTGGCCTGCATGATGGAGCTCTAACAGCAAGAGATCAGGCAGTGGGTTTATCTGAGCTTAAATTTGAAGGGCTACCTTTGGTGTGAGGAGCCCATAGTGGCTTCCAGCTTCTGTTCTTGGTGGTGCATGCAAGGATGGAAGCCCAGAGAGGCTTCTTATGAAGTTTTCAGTGCAGATCAGTGTTGTGTTGCTTTACTTCTCTGTAGGAGAGATGCGTTAGTGGTGATTGTGGACTTAGGGCAACTTTGCATGTGGTTCTGCATCTGCCTGGCTTTAAGTGTCATCTAAATGACAGGAGGACTGGTTGAGGCTGTACCTCTGATGTTGCAGATGCCTAATACCGTGCTTTAGACATCTCAGCCCAGCTCTGCCATGCGAGTGACCTTTAATCTGGCAGAGCTCATGGATAGGTGTCTCTGCAGGTTTTGGTTGGTGTGTAGCTGGTGTGAGGCTGCATCCCGTTGCTTGATGACTTTCCCTGCGTGTGGATCCACTTCCTGCACTTGAGCTGCCTTTTCCAGCCTGAGTGAAACCCTTTTCTCTCTCCTGTGCTAAACCAAACATCCCTCAAACCTTTTACCCTTTGCAGCAGAAGAAAGTTCCTCGGAGCAAAGAAGCTCCTTCTGCCCGTCACAAGAGGCAGTCGGGTCGCTCAACTGTAAGTCCCTGTGCACGGATGGAGCTGTTGTGTGAGCTGAGAGGACATTGTAGGGCAAAGACAGCCCTGCCTTGGGGAGATGGACCGAGTGCTCCTTCTGTACCACACGAAGTGTTTTGTCTTTGCCATGTGGTTGTAGCTGCTCCGTAACGTGGTCTTCTAAGGGAACATTGAGGTCTCTCAGCTTGGTGTGTGAGGACTATAAAGGATGTGTTGGAGACTGAGTTGTTTCATGATGCTTTTGATGTCTGGCCCATGCCTGTTTTTAGCGGAGAAGGGTCTTTTTTGGCCTTCCTGTAGGAGCAGCTCGTGCTATTCCATGTATTTCCTGGAGCCAAGCATCTTCCAGACCTGCTTCCTTGTGCCACATATTGCTCTTCTTAACCCTTCTATTTCCCTCTCCATTTTCAGTAACCACTGAAGTCTTAATCATAGTATCCCAGTCTGGTTTGGACTGGGAGGGACACCTTCCACTAGAGCAGGATGCTCCAAGCCTTGTTCAGCCTGGCCTTGAACACTGCCAGGGATGGGGCAGCCACAGCTTCTCTGGGCACCCTGTGCCAGCGCCTCAGCACCCTCACAAGGGAGAACTTCTGCCTTATATCCAACATGAGCTTCCTCTGTTGGGGTTTGAACCCATTACCCCTTGTCCTATCACTGCAATCCCTGATGAAGAGCCCCTCTCCAGCATCCTTGTAGGCCCCTTCAGACACTGGAAGCTGCTCTGAGGTCTCCACACAGCTTCTCTTCTCCAGGCTCAACATCCCCAGTGTTCTCAGCCTGGCTCCATATGGGAGCTGCTCCAGCCCCTGCTCATCCTTGTGGCCTCCTCTGGGCTTGCCCCAGCAGCTCCTTATGGTGATGACAGCAGAACTGTGCACAGTGGTGCAAGTGGGGTCTCATTAGAGCAGAGGGGCAGGATCACCTCCTTTGATCTGCTGGTCATGTTGTATCATGTCAACTGCAGCCAAGACCCATGTTAACAATTGCATACAGGGTGCACTTGGAAGGAGTATAAATGATTTTCTCTTGTTTTACACCTTGAAACCTTGTTTTAATTTCCCTTTTCCAAGATGAATTTATAGTTACGGGCCTCCTTAACCAAAAGCTTTTTCTGACTGTTAAACCAAATGCTTTCAAAGCTGGATCACTATAATTGCTCCCTCAGGATGTGTTAAAGTAGGCTTTGAGAAGATCTAAAAGGTTGGACTGGGGAAGGTGGGAGTAAAGGAATGTTGGGATCTCTTTCCTGTTTTCCCAGTGACTTGCTGGCTGATGTGATATGGGTCACCTCTGTATTTATGTTTCAGTTTGTAAGAGGAGACCACTTCCCTCATTCAGGGGGCTTAGTGTGAAACTAATGACAGTCTGGGACCTGAGACTGTAAAGAATGACTTTATCCTTTGCTCATCAGTTCCAACTTGAATATCTTGAGATGCATTTCATGCTTCATCCTGCAGGCTTATCAAGCCTTTAGAGAAAACATCCTTATTCTTGGATTAGCTCTAATTTACTCCTTCCCTGAAGGTATAATTCTGCTTTGCTTCACTGAGCTCAGGAGTAGGTGAACAGATCAGTTTCATCTCTGTTCTCCTTGTTGCAGGTTTCAAGCACATCCTCTTCTGCACCTTCTGGTGACCAAAATGATCTCCTGTCCAGGATTTCTCACCTGGAGGTAGAAAACCAAAACCTACGTAGTGGTAAGTAGAATCTGCTGACACGATGAGGCCCTGCTTCTGTGGGCTGTATCCCTTGTCTGGGACATTGGCATTATCTGTCACCGGGTGAGCACATCACAGAACTGGTTTGGGTTGGAAAGGACCTTAAAGCTAATCCAGTTCCAACCCCCTGCCACTGTCTTGCTCAGAGCTTTGCAGGTTTCCCTCTGACTGGGTCAAGTGGTGGTTTCTTATAGCCCACTTTGAGCAGAAGCAACTTTGTCCTGACTTGAGAGCTGATGTCATGCCTACAAGATGAGCTCTGGTGTTTCTTTCTGCTCCCCTCCTCTTCTGGCAGTTGTTTCAGACCTTCAGATGGCCATCTTCAAACTGGAAAGCCGCCTGAATGCTCTGGAGAAGTCCTCTACCTCCCATCAGCCCTCACCAGTTCCTCCAACACAGGTGAGCCTCAGCAAAGTGCTGTTCATAGGATCATCAAATGGTTTGGGTTAGAAGGCATCTTAAAGTTCCTCCAGCTCCAAGCCCCATCCAACCTGGCCTTGAACACTGCCAGGGATGGGGCAGCCACAGCTTATCTGGACATCCCCTGACAGCACCTCAGCACCCTCACAGGGGAAAGCTTCTGCCTAAGAGCTCATCTCAGTCTCCCCTCTGGCAGTTAAAGCCATTCCCCTTGTCCTGTCCCTCCATCCCTTGTCCAAAGCCCCTCTCCAGGTTTCCTGCAGCCCCTTTAGGCACTGGAGCTGCTCTGAGGTCTCCCCTTAAGGAGCCTTCTCTTCTGCAGACTGAACCAGCCCAAGTGGCCCCTGTGAGAATGCATTTAATTGAATTAAAGACAAAGCTTTGTGGAAACTGAACGTGTGGCACCAATTTTGATCATTTCTTCTTGTAGGTTGCAAGATGTGGTACTGGTGGTTTCTGCAGTAAGCCTGCAGAACGTGTAGGTACATCCTCATGGTAGAAGACATTTGGTCCCATTCCCAACTGCTATTCCACTCTTATGGTTTAAATACCTGAGCCCTTAGGAGGAGGATCAGCTCTTGGCTACGTGGTGGTGGCCATGCTGGGCCAGTTCAAAGGTCCGTTTGGTTGAATGTCCTATTTGGATGTCCAATAGCTGATCCTTCACACAAGTCACACGGTGTGGACCATGTTCAGTGTTTGAGGAATGTCAGTTTCTGTTCCTGAGCTTCTCTTGAGTCTCTAATTCAACCTCAGCTTAATCTTCTCTCCTTTTTCCTTCATGCAAACTTGAATGTGCATCACCCCACCGAAGAAAGTGGAACCATTCAGTGTTCCCTCCAAGAAAGTGGAGCTCCCTTCTGCTTCACCAGCAAAGAAACCAGAGCCAGCTGCTGCAGAGGAAGATGATGATAATGACATCAACCTCTTTGGGAGTGATGATGAAGAAGAAGACCAAGAGGCTGCTAAAGTCCGGGAGGAGAGACTGCGGCAGTACGCAGAGAAGAAGGCCAAGAAACCAGGTCTTATTGCCAAGTCCTCAATCCTTCTGGATGTGAAACCAGTGAGTAACTCAAGTGGGAGAGCTCCTGCGTGAGGTTGTAATTCTGTTGTACATCTGAGTAGACTGGTGAGGATAGGACCAGAGGATTTCCAAACCAAAGGTTGGTGTGAGGTGGGATATGGATCTAAGGAAGAAGTTCTTTACTTTAAGGGTGGTGAGGCACTGCAATGGGTTGCCCAGGGAGGTTGTGAATGCTCCATTGCTTGCTGTGTTCAAGGTCAGGCTGGACAGAGCCTTGGTGGCATGGTTTAGTGTGAGGTGTCCCTGCCCATGGCGGGGGGCAGTTGGATCTGGATGATCTTAAGGTCCTTTCCAGCCTTCACTATTCTATGATATTGAAGCCTCTTTACTGCAGTGTTGCTCTATGACAAGTGCAGATTGGTAGCTGAGGTTCCCCTTAACCAGGATTAGCCCTTTTCCCTGGAGGAATATCGGGTAATAAATGCCCTAAATACAGGAATCAGAATGGCTTTGGTTCCAGCCTCTGCCATGGGCAGGGCCCTCTTCCACTAGAGCAGCTTGCTCCAAGCCCCATTCAAACCTGGCCTTGAGCACTGCAGGGATGGGGCAGCCACAGCTTCTCTGGGCACCCTGTGCCAGTGCCTCAGCACCCTC
>JASSUY010035401.1:11337-76294 GCA_032466535.1 Forpus xanthops
TATAAACACTGGTGTTATCAGCACTGTTCCCAAGCCAAAAATCCACAACACAGTGCTGCACCAGCTACTACTTAAAGGAGAAAAACAACTGCTGCTGCTGAACCCATGACAGCCTTTACAAACATTTTGGGTCTTGGGTATAAGGCCTAGGAGTTTTCTGAGTCCTTTATTAAAATTTTCCTTCTTCAGCAAGGTTTAAAAGCACTAATCATAGAATCATAGAATAGTTAGGGTTGGAAAGGACCTCAAGATCATTTAATTCCAACCCCCCTGCTCTGGGCAGGGACACCTCCCACTAAATCGTGCCGCAATAGGCACACATCTCTAATCCCTCTTGTTTGTTCCTCATGCTACGGCGTTTGCATAGAGGCATCTGAGCTGAGCTTCAAATGAAGCCAGCTCATTGGCTGGAGAGGCTGGAATATCTCTACATTGCTCCGAGCATTTATTATAGGTGCTGGCAACTGTCTGTGAGTGTTGGGATGGAATGATGACCCCCTCCCCCAACACATCTAGTTTAAAGTATCCTGGACCAGCCTGGCAAGTCTCCTACCAAAATTGCTCTTCCCCTTCTTTGTCAGACCAGCTCCACCAGCCCCCAGTAGACCTGGCTTACTAAATTTATTCCCCTGGTCAAGATATCCAAATTCCTGACTATGGCACCAATCTTCTAACCATTTATTAACTTGACCAATTCTCCTAGCCTTTTTAAGGTCCTTTCCTGTATCCTGAAGAACTGATGAAAAAACTATCTGAGCCCCAGAGCCCCCAAACACCCCTCCCAGGGCTCTGTAGTCCTTCTTTGTTCTCCAGGCTACTGCTATCTGTATCAGTAGCACTCACACAGATTACTAGAAGTGGGTAATAGTCAATGGGACTTACTAGAGCAGGTAGCCTCTGTGCAAAATCCCTGATCTGAGCCTCTGGTAGGCAACACACTTTTCTTGAGCCTGGGTCATGATGACAGATGGGTGCTTCTGTGCCTGTCAAAGTAGCGTCTCCTACCACTACGGTCCACCACTTTTTCCTGGCAGCACCAGTAGTGACCTTTACCAGTGCATCAGCTGGTTGTTCCCGGTGTGTATTTCATCATCAGTCCCCTGCAGGACAGCAAAGCGGTTCTGGGTGGGGACAACAGATTTAGGAGGAAGCCCCTTGCTTTTAATTGTCCTCTTCCTCCTTTTTTTTGTTGTTTCTTTTATTGTTACTATTTCCCAGCTTCCTGGGTTAGCAGCCTCCTTCTTGCCTCCATGATCGACTGTGAACACTTGAGGCCCCTGCATAATCTGGTCCTGGAGCAAGCAGTGCTGCTTCCTCTCATCATCCCTGACATATTTCAGCCTTTTGACAGCGTCCTGCAGCTCAGCCCGTGCTGCAGGAGGACCTCTACCAGGAGGCATTGAGTGAAGCCCTGCCCATTGTGCACCCTCCCCTCACAAGACCACTGCAGGTACTCTTTACATCCCGAGTTCTGAGTGCCTACATTGGCCACCGCTGGGGCAGCCAGAGCAGAGCTCCCATATCGGGCCCTGCTCATAAAGCAAGCACTCACCATCCCACATGTGCTGCCACACAAGCTACCCCAAACCCACCCTCATCCCTCGCGCTCCCTCGGGCAGGTTTTTACCCACTCAGGGCTGGTGCTGCCTCTCCTGGCTATGCCCCTCTGAATCAGCTTCGTGCTTCAGCTGAAATACTGGGTCCTGGGCAAGACCTGTCGAGGACTTGAGGCTCCCTCGGTGGCTCTTGCTGCTCTGAGTTGAGGCTCCTGGACGCTGAGATTACCGCACTCAGGTTTTGAAGGCGTCCTCTCTCGAGCTACTCACCTCAGTTATTGATTTTAATTGAATATTAACCTTAAAACCTTAAGATTTAAAAATATTACTGCATTGGGTTTCAGTCTTAATTTATTTACAAACCTGAACCTTTAAGGTTTACACTTTGAAACTTTCCTCATACAGGCTAGCATTAGGTTTTTTGTGTCATAGCAGCAACAATCATAGACTTGGGTCCTTTTTTCATTGGTGCAGTATTAACACAAAGCAAAATTAAAGCCTCATTTCCAAAGGCTCTTAAAGCCTAAAAAAATGTAATGGCTTGAGTGATTTTGACAACTGAGTCCCATTTTCATCATTTCTTATGCATTTCATCTCCTGTATCCCACTGAAAGTTACTTACTCTTGTGAAGCTAAATGGAAAACAGTCTAATTAGCCTTAAAAATCTGATCCTTGACATCTGAGGTCACCTGATATCAAAATTGTCATCTACAATGAAAAAAAAAATAATAATAAGGCAGGGAGTTAAGTAAATTATAAAGAATAAAACCAAGAAACTATCTCTAAGGAGACCCCAACAACTACTTTCATTATCTACCAACACTGTCCAACCGAACTTAAACTTACAAGGAGAATTTAAGACAGACAAGACAAAACATTGATTCTAACTTGCATCCCGGGATCTATCCCCTTACTCCATAAGCTCTTTAACCCTATTTGCTCAGTTCAATTGTTCCATTCTTAGGGTAACAGAAATAAGCTTTGAAGGACACATTTTCCTACAGTGCTATTCTTACTCTTTTCTAATAGAGAACTGAAATGAACTTGCCTTCCCTCATGAGGCTACTGTTCGGTTGTGTTTGAATATTTCCTGACTGCATTTTAACATATTGTCAAATAACTTCATACATGAGACTGACCTTTAGCCTGCTGAATTGAATTTTGTCATTTCCTTTGACCATTTTATGTAAGATAAGACTACATTATTACAGTTGCAGGCTTGGTCAGTTATATGTCCAACTCCAGAAACAGAGGGGCTGAACTGGTGTAGGTGAGGTATAGTTCCCATTAGTCAAGCCCTATTGAATGAAAGCATCATGGGAGTGACCTGAGTACAAAAGGGATTTGGTTGTAATGTTATAAAATGCATGCTTACTCTCTTCATCAGGTCATGAGAATGCAGATCAAAGAAGGAAATGGGTGTCTTTTCTGGCTTGATGGTATGGCATGCTTCAGTCTAAGGTCAAAGGAGACTAATGTAAGGTAGAGGTTGCAGCAGACACCCTCTTAGAAATGCTGGTAAAATTATACTGACATGTGGATTCATCAGTCAGAATGAAAATCCAAGCATAGAGAAAAATGAAAGGTCAGCAGGTAACCTCCCTAGCACTAATTGAACCCTCTGGGCAATGACTGACAGGGGCACAGCCAGCATACTGCTTTCTGCATTTAATGGATACAGCTCATTTCCTACCCACTAGGCAGAGTTATGCATGATGAAGATCTCAATTCAAATGTATTTCAGAAGAGAGGGACTGCCTCCAAGAAAGGTGAACCAGTGTATAAGTGTATACTGAAAGAGTGACTTGTAAAGGTGTGAATAGCTACAAAAGGCCACATCAATCAACTCTTCTTTGACTTAATGTGGAGTTTGGTGACTATTTATTTTTTTCCTTAATTTTAAGTATCATGGTAAAAAATAATAGAAAATAAGGCATGTTTAGACTGTGGTCTAAACCCTTCCTCATGGATTAATACAAACAGAAAGTTTATTAACAGTAAGTACAGCACATCACCTATATAAGCGTTTAGGCCCAATTTTCACACAGTTATAAACTAGCATAAATGTGGTCTGGAGGAATGTTGGGTTTTATAAGAGGACTTGTCTTGCAGTGATGCAACTCTAAACACAGCTGCACATGCAGTGTCTGCTATGGCATACTGGAAGCAGCTTAGTAGTGACACCAGGACTTTGTACTTGGCCTCCACATTTGCTCTGGTAGGCAGCAGCCCTTGGCCTTGTCCAGACTGATCACCAGTCCCAGATGCTTCAAGGCAGGAGAGCTCAGAGAGGTGGTAGCTATCTATTCTGCCTGCTGCTAGCATTGCAAGGCCAGCCTGGCTAAACAGGAGGCTCTACAAAACACTGAGATCTGCCAATGCTGAAGGTGGATAAATGCACTTCCAGGGATTCTCTGAACCCTAGGGATACAATAATTTTTCACTGGAAACTACAGCTTATGTGGTACTGGCCTAAAGGGTGCTGCTACAGATAGGCAATGTGGTATCTGTTGACTGGTGGACTTAGAGGCTATGCAGAAAACCAAATCCAATCACATTGTTTTAAGTTGCCTAACTTGCATAGACTAATGATTTTTTTCATAAGAAGATGAAAAAAAAATGAAGTACTCTCCAAATATATACCAGTATAAATTATAAATAATGCCGGTATAACTAAATAACCCTATCCCCAGTATGGGGGGGTCTCACCATATAAAACCTCCTAGTAAAATCAGAGCAGTACCCACTTGTATCTAGTGTCAAAGCCCAAGAAGTCCTTTCAACAGGCAATAAGAGCTGGAGCTGGTTAGATTTCTGAGTTAAGCAGGAAATTTCAATCAGTGGTTATTTCGCATAAAATGTTCACTGTGTCTAATTGTTCTAACACTTGCTGTTTGTTATTCATGGTAGGGGAGTGTCAGGCTCTCTACTCCAGGGGCTTATTTTTCCCAAAGAGTTCATCTACATTGGCTTCCCTGGAAGTTAAAGCCAATGTAACAGCAGGGGAAATCTGTTCTCAGATTGTATGACTAGAATTTCTATAAATAGGACTGACTGATGTAGAGCTATGAAAATAATTGATTTTTCAGCGTGGCAGCTGAACCGAAAAATTGAGGGGAAAAATAATTTAGTCCACCTCAGCTCAATTTATTGGGTTTTGCTTTTTTTCTGTTTCTTTTTTTTTGGTCTGTGGGCTGAGTAAAACATTTCATTCCAATTTAGACAAAGCTATTCATTTCCCAACCAGGTTATTCCTGATGAAAATCTGGTTGTTGGAACAGATGAGCCAGATTTAATCATCATCTCCTGTGCAGATGAAGAAATGCAAAGATACCTCCTACAAAAGGAATTGCAAGGCAGGCCACTCTTCTGGGAGACCAGGCTGCAGAGTCCTTCTTTGCCTACAGGGATTCAACTCTGCAGCAGCAGGTTCCTCATCCACCAAGTACTGAAGAAGCAAGTGGTCTTCCACAGAGATACATAGGAGTGTAACATCCATCCTGACTCATCGAACCCAGCTGCCTTGATGGGTAGGGAGCATTTTTTTCAGGGTGACTCCTTTTTCAGGGACTGGCTCTGGAGTTACACCTTGTCTTCCCAGGAATATGCCTTGGCATTTGATTTCAACACAACTTATTCCATAAATTTGAGGAGAACTTTGGGAAAGACAAAATGTCATTTTTCCCCAAGAAACCACCAGCCACTTCCTAGCTAATTCTTCTACAAGAACATATTTACAACAGCCCTTTGCTAGGACAGATACTTTTCCATGGATGTTAATATGTATGACTCCGTATACATTTCTGTAGGATATATCAATGATAAGGGACAAAGGCAGCATCAGACCAATGCATATAAACAATTTCTCACAGCTTCTGAGTGTTTGTAGTTTGTTTATTTCTTTTTTTTTTCTTTTCTTTTTCCCTGGCAAAATAGAGAACTGTCATGGTTATCTCTGATTAATTAGATTGAGAACTGAGGCTGTCATGAGTAATGTGTCTAAGCCAGTTTAAGAGCTGATTGCTACTGAAGGGGGGAGAAAGTCTCTCTTCCTTTCCTTCACACCCCCATCTTCTTTGATCACACAACCTACCCATCTCTTGAGCTGATTGAGATATGTGAGCTGACAGGTGAGCTCACATAAGCTGATTAAACATACTCACCTGTGGAAAAATGGCCACCTTTTATTCTGGCATGATTTTGAACTGAGTTAAAGAGTGAAACAGTTTTTGGAGTGGCCCAGACAAGCACATCTACCCATGCCTGTTTGGAAGGAGAAGTACTGGGGTTGCTCCATGTTGAGGATGCTATGTCAGGAATCCTGTTTGCTTTCTACTATGTTGCATTAGTTTTTGGCACCTTGGTAACTGATTCCAGCTCTTAAACCATCCTTAAAGTTAGTGAGGTTCTTTCCAGGCACTTTTGTGGAGCTAGATAAGCTTCCTAAAGGTCGGGTTTCCATATTGCTCTGCCTGTGAGTCATGCTGTGCTTAATGTGCAGTCATGTTCGTTTTGACAAAACAAGAGATAATTCACTGCTAGGTAGGTCTTCAAAATAAATGTGAGTAGTCTTGTGATACTTTATATTATATATGATTATAGACATGGCTGTATTTGTTCAGGAAAGGAATTTATCTTGAAAGAGACAGATGCATAGGAAAATTTCTTTCTATTTTCCTGCCCTACAGTTTGTTTAATAATAAGGGATGAATAGAGTTTAATAGAGGGAATGGGAGCAGCTGTGTTGCAATTAGAAGGCATAATTAGTATTTGCCCAGAAGTTTGAACATATGACTACTGGGTACAAGGATGGCTCACATGATTAAAAATGGCTGGTTGTGTGGTTGGTGCTTTAGAAATCTGGGCCCTCCTGTGCAGTTAATGTTAAGCTAGTATAGTACACTTAAAATATAATCCCTTGCAAATCATTTTCTGGATCTGAAAGTAATCAATTATCTGTGACTAATTACTGTCTTAAGGCCAGAAATCTACCAGACACCTGCTATTTCCATTCAAGCCCCTGAGAATAGTTGGTGCTCATCTTACTGTTAGATCTTTCATGCTCTCAGTATATTTAAATTTGATATTGTAGTGTTTTGTTAGTTAAAATGAGGACAAGCACTGACTTCCCAGCAACTACTGGCCCTAATGATGTTCTTATTCTAGGTCTGAGAGAAGAGCAGTTCAAGTACCCTTCTTTTTGACTGCCAGTTTTACACAATTTCCTAATTTATCATGAGACCAAGAGCAATGCAGTTTTGTTTAGTATTATGCTTTAAAATTACATCTCAAGAAGCTTTACTGATTTAATTTGTATTTTTGAGAGTATGCAAAGAGTGGGTGAGAAGATTGAAATGGTAGCTGACTAGCTGCAGTGCAAAGAGGTTTTCAGATCAGATCTGAAAAGAGATGGAGAAATTTGAGAGGGCTGTTGATGTAAGAAACCTCAGAGGAGAGCAGTCAATAGGAGCAAGAGTCTATGCTGGGCCTGCTAACTATGCTGGCCTCTCACTCTTCACAGAAATGTATTTGCTTCCTGTTGCTGATAATCTCATGTGACTTCTGTTACTAAGCAGGGAAAGTGTCAACATGCTAATTGTCAGCTGGAAAAATTAAGTAACCCTCTTTGTAATTTGGTTAGTAAAGGAATACTTTAAGACTATGCTAATGAGATGGTAAGGGAGGACTATAAAAGCATCACAATTTGTTTCTGGATATATTAAATAATTTCCATAGCTATTAGCAGTGAAGGCACTGGAGAGTTTCAGAATAGGGAAAATCTGGTCCACATATGTATTTTCTTCAAGCCTGAAAATGATGGCAGGATGGGATGTGGATGCAGACATGAATTAATTTAATTTAGGGACATGAGAACTTGGTATGTCTGAACAGGAGTCAAAACATGGGAAGAGAAGGCTGGTTAATGAACAGATATGGAAAGGAATTGGAGAACTTTCATATTCCAAGTGGTGTGGATGCTCTTTGATGCAGTACTTTGATGCATTTGCCTTAGGACAATAGCATACAACAAAAAAGCTTCATGGCCTAACTGAATTTCAGAATAAAATTGTAGAGCTTTCTTTCTGTAGCACTGACACTTGTATGAAGGTGGGTGAACATCTGTGGGAGGTCTCTATGGGAAGATTAAGGATGAGAGAAACCTGTAGTGAAGGTAAGGTCCCTGCTGTAAATCTTGTCAATGCCAGTACAGAATCTCTCACTTGTCCAGGACTCCTCTTAGACCTTCAACAGTTCCCAAAACCCAGAAGAGAACAGCTTCAAAAAACTATTTGTTACTATTAAAAAAAAAAAAAATTATGTACTGCAACCATTTCGTAGAGTATCAGTAAGCACATTCAAATGCAAGAATTTTTTTTTAGACACTTCTTTCATTTGTTCTTGAGCTAGTTGTTTCCTTTGTAGGAAAACTGAACGAAATGTCTTCTTTTACCAAAGCTTTATAAGACTATGGAAAACCATTTCTATCTCTTAGACTACTCAGATGTGACGCTCCTCAGAACAGTTCATCTGGAAAATCTTAACCATGCTTTGTTTCACGTCTTCATACCTTCGACCTCAGAGGGATAAGAACAGGTATTTTCTTCTCCTTTTCAAAAATATTTTGCTACAGCAGAATAATTACCAAAAGGATACATTATCACAAGACAGATACTATAATTTCCTTGGAGATCTGTCCTGATGTTCATCTCCAAGTGGTCAGGTAAGAATTTTGAATCCTTTCTTCCCCCAACAGCTGTCAAGAGCAGAATGCACTTTGTTCCCTGGCTGTTACTGCATGATGAGTAGATGTGAGCAGGCACCTGCCTTCTCTCTGATATGAACTACTATAAATGCACTGAAGTTTCTAACCAATTTGACCTAAGAAAATTATTAGGAGGGTGAGAAATATTCCTTTGATTCTCTTTTCCCTCTGTACCAAGAATGGTTCTGGCAATGCCCTCAAGAGCAGACTGTCCTGCGTGTAAGTAGTAAATTTAAAGCTGTATGGTACAGCTGTATGGCAAATTTAAACTCTCGTATGACCAGGACATACTACCTGGGGTGTGCTACCTGGATCTTTATGCAGACTAGCACAACCCTGGCAGACCTTCATAGGCTACCCTCAAAGTGCTTCTTGCAACCATTCCTGGTGAATCAACAAGTAGGAGGCAGGACAATTTAATCAAATAAGTAAGTGTTGAACACTATTTCCTTTTCCTGTCATCTTTATACATAACCTGCTTGTCAGATGTCCAATCTACTCTACCCAGTCTCCTTGTTGATGAACAAAACAGCAGGTATATAGAGTGAGAATAAGACCTGATACCCACTGTGGTCATTTTTCTGCAATGTGCTTGCTGCTAACAGCGTTTCTGAGTTGCAACTGAGTTTATTGAGGCACAGAATTTTTCTAGCTCCCTTCAGAGTGATCAGGCAAATGCATTCTGAACAAAAAAGAAAAAAAACAGTAATGAAAAGCTGAGCCAGCACATAGGAAGCACATTTTACTCTGTCAGGAATCATGTGACAAGCTCTACTAGTGTCTGCTTTCTTATAATATCCATAGAGGTAAAGAAATATAGATGTGGAAACTTATACAAGATATTCTAAATAAGCTGAAATAAAGCAGTATTTATGGAGACAGGACAGCATTTTGCTATCTCTTTAATTCCTGAGAGGAGGAAAGCTGCCTAGGATGAAGCAACATTTATTCTCAATGGCTACTGATTACATCTTCTATTCTTGTAGAGCTCCTAAAACTGCTAGGATTTCCATTAAATCACAGAACCAAATCTAGTTTTATTGACTTGGTGTCTTTCAGGAAAGAAAAAAAAAAGGCCAAACACATTGACTCTTTTGACTCTTATAAACACCAGCAGGTAAAAATATTTTACATCAGACTCATTTAGAGATTAAAGTTGGAAAATGTGTAGAGAAATCAAGGGAGAAGTTTTGTCAGAGAGAAGCAGCACAAAATTGAAGAGCTAGAATAAAATTATTGGCAGAATGGAAACAATAAAGCAAGATCAAAAGAGTCAAAACCTGACAAGCTGCATGCTGAGAAAAAGCTTTTAGGAAATATCAGATATTTTCCAATGCAGTTTATTGCTAGATGGCTTAAATGTCTTGCCCTTTGAAGAGAAATCCTTGAAGGGGTGCCCGAGGAGTGTGATCCCATTAGCCACTGTAGCCACTCTTTCATAATGGGCCATGTTACTCTTGCAGCACTCCCGTGGCTCAAGCCCTAAGGAGTTTTCGCAGCGGCAAGCCAAGGACCAGCTTGCAGAGGGGACAGGTGAGGGTGTCTGAAGCTGGGATGCAGGACTGGTAATGGAGCTGCTGTGGGAGGATGGATCAGGGTTTTCTTCTGCCCATATTACCCTCCCTTGTGGTATTAGTACAGCTCTTCCAGAACAGTAGTTGCTATATTCCTGTGTGCAGTGCACATGACGGAGCATAACTGATTTACCCTGCTGGGATCTGTCAATGTTGCTGTGAATAAGAGCAATCAGAAATGGTCCTGCAAAGAAGGAACAGTGGGCATCGGTGGTGCTGAGCTTGGAAATGTCATGTACAGTGCAGTAACTGTATCAAAGGATGCCCTGAGCAGAAGTTTTACAGCTTCATGGTCTGGAGTTTATGGAAATGTATATTTCTCTCAACAGTCAAAGCTCCTCCATGTGTCAATTCCCCCATGTTCTCTGTCCCAGCCTTTGGTACTCCTTTTTTCCTCCTTTGTTTTTTCTGTTTTCTTTATCTAAGTGACAAAGAGAAGCCTCTACCTGCAATCTCCATTGCTCCTGAGCCCTAGGTGTTCCCTCTATATCCCCTCCACACACAATTTTCCTTGGAAGCATTGCGTAGGGCATGTCATTTGTCTTTCTCCATCTTCTCTGCTCTTGGGAAAAAGATCCCGCACTGGCCTAAGGGTACATGCAGTGAAAAGTATGTCAGGAATGGTAAAATTTTTTCTTGAGCCAACCAGTGCAGGTCACAGAAATTAGAAGACTTAGGTTCAGAGGGCCCTTCCCTGAGAGATTCTTTACAGGACAGTCAGTAGTTAAAGAGGAGACATCTCTCCCTTGCTACCCCTGCTCTGTGTTAGCTGATACATTAGTAATCACCATGTTAGCTTTGCACTTTCTTGTCACGTTTTGGTTCTTAGGAACATTCACATGCCAGCAGACCATCACAACAAGCCTGTCTAGGAAAGGATCAGGCATTTCACCATATCTATAAATGCAGCTTCTCTGTAGAGGGACACAAAACCAGCAGTATGGAAGCGCCAGAGACCTGGTAGTATTCAGATTTGGCTGGATAGACACAGAACATTGTGAGAGCATAAACAAAATACAAAAAAGTGACACCTCAGCAGCATTATGGCAGGTAAGAGATATCTGAGTGTCATGGGTTCAGCAGCAGCAGTTGTTTTTCTCCTTGAAGTAGTAGCTGGTGCAGCACTGTGTTGTGGATTTTTGGCTTGGGAACAGTGCTGACAACACCAGTGTTTATAGTTACGGCTTAGAATGTTTAGGCTGGCCAAGGACTTTCTGAGTTTCATGCTCTGCCAGGGAGGAGGGGAAGCCGGGTGGAAGCAGAGACAGGGCACCTGACCCAAACTGACAAAAGAAGTATTCCATACCACAGCACGTCATGTCCAGGATGTAGACTGAGAGCAGAGACCCAGAAGGGTGTGTGGGGGGGTGCACTGTGTGGAGTGTTCGGATTTGATATGAGATGATGGGGGGTACACTGCGTAGTTCGAGCTTGGTATCACGTCATGGGGGTGCACTGCTTGGTCCGGCTGGGTGGAAATTAGTTGGTGGGCTGTTGTATTCTTTCCTTGTATTTGCCTTGTCTTTATTATTACTGGTGGCAGCAGTAGTGATTTATGTTATCCCTTAGTTACTAAACTGTTCTTATCTCAACCTGTGGGAGTTGCATTCTTTCTATTCTCCTCCCCATCCCCCGGGACTGAAGAAGAAAGAGGGGGGAATGAGTGAGAGAGAGACTGCAGGAGTTTGATAGGCTTAAACCACAACACTGAGTCACTCTATCTGAGGCCTGCTTTCCAAGCAGGTGCTCATTTCAAAAGACCTTAGAAGTCTGTAAAACAGCTGGGCTAACTGCCCTGCGTTCTCCCTGCAACAGGGAGGAGAGTAGCACATCTCACAGATCTGATTAATCTTACCTATAATAGGTCAGTGTAATAGTAGGTCAGATGAATCCTTCCCTGGAAATATTTGTTCCTTTCTCCTACAAAGAGGAGTCACAGTGACTAATGCAGATACCAGCGACTGCTTTGTAAATGTCTGCAGTTACATAGAGGAATCCTGCCCTGCCTGCCCAGCTTCGCCCTTTTGCCAAAACACAAATTGCTGCTTAAACTTAGAAGTATATTTGAGGTTACTCTTGAATTTGTATTGAAGGTAAAGTGTTTTCACTGATGCTGGAAGTCATAAAGAAGGAAAGAAGCACGGGTTTGTGTTTTTTCCCTGTTCACAGAGTGAATTCTTGAGAAAAAGAGACAAAAAAAAAACAAGCACCAGCTTTACCTGGACCAGGACTGATTGTGTGGGCTTGGAAAAGTAAAACTGAGAGTACTTGTTACAGCTGAGGGCTGGTAGAAGGAGGTCTGAAGAGATCTTTGCAAATAGGTGTGATTGCATCAGAGGACATCTGACTTGTTCAGAGCTTCTTCTTCCTCACAGAAGCAATCATTCAGACTAGTCAGCTTAAGCAGCTGGCACACATCTCTCCATGCTGCACAACTTCAGCCCACAGAACTTCCTACAGTCCTTCCCATCTACCCCTGACCAGTCTAGGACTCATCAGTTTTAATGACACTGGTGGGTTTTGTTTCAGTGACTCTCCAGGTTAAAAATCTCTCCAAGTTGCAGTCTGCTTTGTCCTCCATGCCAAAATAAAAAAAGTATGGATTTGCCATGTGGTAGCTGCCCCTGGCTATCCTGCTGTCAGAGCCAACTGGTGCCAGGAGCTGCAAGGTGATATGACTGCAAGGTAAGAAAGGCAAAAAGCCACAGGCTTATGGTTTTGGTTAGCATCATGAACCTGGTGTGAGTAGCCCTCAGGAGCTCTGAACAGAAGAGCTAACTTGTACTTAGCTGCATTACACAAGCAAAGCCACCTTAGCTATTGAGTAGAACAGATCTTGGTGTAATGCCTTGCTGGGCTGCGGGTGGATGACCCTGTCTGCATTTGCAAGCAGGCTATTTCCATTGGGTACTCAACCCCATGCTGCTGATACTTAACAGCAGCTCAGGGCTGCCCTCAGGGAGTGCTCCACTGGGGAGCAGTGAAGATCTAGTGGCAGACAGGATCTGTCCCCTGGTCTAGGGGCCTCTGCTTTTGAGGTCCATAGGAAGGATGTTGGCATGAGTGGGCTGTGCAAGGTCTACAGGGGGGAAGGTGGCTCTGCCACCCTGGTGACACATAGGTGGTGTTTTTTCAATGATGGTGAACCAGTTGGTTTAGTTGTATGCTGGACAGCTGTAATTTTTTTTTTTTTATGTGACTTTTGGAGAGAAAACCCCCTTCATTCTGTTTCTTCAGATCTGCTTCTGACTATGAGGCATTGCCACCCTCCCTTAAAGGATTAAAAAAGAGAACAGTGTGCACCCTTGGATGATGAGGTAAAGTAGAAAAAGCCACCCATCCTTGCTAAAAATGCTTGTTCTGCATCAAAACTGGGTGATCTGACAGATGGAAAAAAGAGAACAAACTGATCAAGTTGTGACAATTCTGCAGCCAATACCTTTCAATGATCAGTAGCAGATAAAGCACTGCCCCTCCCATTGTGATGTCCCTTTGGTAGAGATTACATGAGCTGTACCCTCGGTTTGCCTTGTTTTGAGCAAATCTCCAGGTTGTGTTTCAGCTTTATCTGTTGGTAAGTGCAATTTCATTCACGGGCCAGTCCCAGCCACCTCAGAGGGATGACTGTATTTTGTCACCTGGGAATAGACTGCTGTTGTTCAGGTTCAGTTTTTCACATGAAAAAATCTGTCTTTTAAATGTGACTTTTGTAGCAAAGAGAATAGGGGAAATAAAAAAATAAAAAAGCCCAAGGGAACACATAGGTAACTGAGCACTGTGAGTTATTGGTATCATCTGGCTTGTTATATAAAGCCATTGCTAATTTTTTGTAATTTCTTCACAGGGTTAAAAGAATGCTATGCAACAGCATTCATGTGAGGACAAATGCCAGGTTGAAGAGGCATGATGTGTATTAACGCCACATAAATCTATATACTGTTTGAGTCTGAGTCACAGTACCATGAAAGTGCTGAAATGTGGCTTCACAAGACAGATGTAAAGGTATTTTACTCTGCTCCACTAATGAGGAAAGTCATAAAAGACATCCTCCCTTTTATTTGATGTGTTAGGAATTATTTGCTCTGTAAACATACTCATCCACTTTGCTTATATGTGGAGTAACTAGAAAGGGAGAGAGCTGTCATCTAACCAGAAACTGGAGCAGGAAAAGAGGTAGAAAAGAAAAGAGTATTCATCAAAGATGAGCAGCCTGATAGTCTGTGTGACACCCAGATTTTTAGAATGAATGCTTGTAAATAGATAGTTTTAGGAAAGCGACAAGGCATCATCTGTTTTCCTCCAGCATTGTCCTCCAGCACTGGGAGAGAAAGAGAAAGGTGCAGAATAATCTGTTGCCACCTAGGAAAAGGTAGGAAGTGATTTTCACAAGAAAGCAGAGGAATTAGGCTAAACTGCATGATATCTGTAGAGAAATAATTTTACATGAGAAATCATTTGTAGGCCAATATTATTATTTCCAGCAGGAGAGATGCATCTTTCCTCTCGGATCTGTTCCTGCTACACGTTACATTGAGTACTCTGGCAGCTTTATTGATGTAATATGTGAGGTACTGGAAAGAATAAATGCTTTAAGAAAAACAATCAGCCTGGGGAACAAATGGCATCATTACTAATTGCACTTTGCTAATTCTGCCTACTAAAAGAAAAAAGGTAATGTGGAACAAAGTATGTGGCTACTGCCAGATGCAGAAATTTTGCTTGAAATTGCAGCTTGCAGCGAGTAACTCATGTTGCACAACAGCCAAGGTGAGGGTAGCACTAGCAGACTATTGCCCGTAATGACTACTGTGTGCAACCTAATGAATGAAGCACTGAATAAAGAGCTCTCTACAAGTTGCAGCTATGTGAATGACAAGCCTTTCATTTTAAGCTAGAGCCCTGTATCACAAATATTAGGTTTGATAAACACATTTTTAAGGTGTTTAAATCTACCTATAAATGGGGTAGAGAACTGAGACAGCGGATATTGCATCTGTTTTCTAGAATTTCAATCTATCTGTAGCATTTGAGAGACTCAAAAGGTACTTCTATAAAGGCAAACAGTAATTTCTGAAAAGTACGCTCCGTTTTGTGTTTCATGCCATGCATGGTGTCATGGTTTAAGGCCAGACGTAATTCAGAAAACCACAGTCTCTCTCTCACTCCCCCCACTTCCTTTCCCCCCCCCCCGGAGGGATAAGGAGGAGAATTGAAAGAATGTAACTCCCACAGATTGAGATAAGAACAGTCCAGTAACTAGGGTATAACACAAACCACTGCTTCAACCACCAATAACAATAATGATAAGGGAAATAGCAGGGGAAGAGAATACAACTGCTCGCCACCCACTGACTGATACCCAACCCTACCGAGCAATGATCTAGCCCTTCCAGGTAACTGCCCACAGTTTATATAGTGGGCATGACGTGCTGTGGTATTGAATACCTCTTTGGTTAGTTTGGGTCAGATGTCCTGCTTCTGCTTCCTCCCAGCTTCTCCTCTTCCCTCACAGAGCATGAGACTCAGAAAGTCCTTGGTCAGTCTAAACATTACTAAGCAGCAGCTAAAAACATCAGTGTTATCAGTGCTGTTCCCAGGCTGAAAGTGAAAAACCCCAGCACTGCACCAGCTACTAAGAAGGAGAAAATATGACTGCTACTGCTGAACCCAAGACATGTGGAAAGGATATGGCTATTATTTTTATTCTAGTCGAAGCCTGTATCTTCAGATATTTCATGTTTATCTTCCTGTTTGTAAGTGTTATGCCATTACCTACCCACAGTATCACTGCACAGATTGTGAACGAGAAGGCTTACACAAAAGAATTGGGAGTGGATAGTGGGTTCTGCTGGCATTCAGCCATGACTGCTGTCACAGCTTGATTAAAATGGGACAGAATGGGGAAGAAAAGCAAGCTTATAAGACCTGTTGAAAAAGTCTAAATTAGAAATGTTAGGGGTCTAAAGGTAAGAACTTAAGATCTAAAGGAATGAATGGTTTCACTTACTACTCTGTCCAATTTGAAACTTCTTGGAGAACTTTACAGAGGTTTACTTGCATAACTACTATAGACTTCATCCAAATTGATTTCTTCCATAAATTTAAAATCAGCTTTCTCCACACCTGATCATTTGCCTCTCAAAAGAATGAAAACACTTAAACTTCAAGCATCTAATAGAGTGCAGGTTTAGATCTCCCCTGTATTTCAGATTCAAATTGCTTTTTCCTTTTTGCCTTAGTTTTGAATACAGTTTGCTTGACATAGGATCAAATTTGACCAGTTGCAATACCAATGACAAAAGAATAAAATGAGAGGTAGAAAAGTAGTTTTTTGTGAAAAGCTATCCCTACACTTCCTTTTAAAATTTTATGACTCAGAGAATGTCAAATGGATTCAGCGCTCCATGGCTCTTCAGTGGCCCCTCCAGATGCTTCCTGCCTTGATTTAAGTGTGTTTGTAGGTTTCTTTAGGTTACTTGCATCCTCTGCCGACATCCCTTTACCAACATCCTGCGAACTGCTAGCTGTGTTTCCTTGTGAGGGCTCAGCTACCTACAGCAGAAGGATAGGTTTGTGTGAAGCTGCTTTGCTGTAACCAAGCATGCAGGAAGTTTGGCTCTCTGTACAATGATGCAAACTGTGGTAAATGAACCATCTCTGTTTTACCTGGGCAAATGTATCTCTTGTAAATATGGTAACATTTCTCTTTGATTTTTAGTGTTGACTTAGACTTTGTGTTTCAGTATGTAGAGAAGGCAAGTGACTTAAGCATGTAGAGCAACAGCCAGACTGGGTGTCCACTGGCACCATTCACACATGGTTTTTGCAGACTTATTCCGGCCTCTGTCCTGCAAGTGCATGACTTGTCTCTAATAACAGTATTAATAGTGATTCACTGCTTAAGCATGTGATCAGCCACCAATCACCTGTTTTTGGAACAGCCCAATCCCAAGCCAAATAAAAGCTTTCTAACTAGTAGTGATATGCCAATGCACCTGGTGTATTTACTTGCAAATAGCTCCCTATAAATGTATGACATGAATCTTAATATAAACTTTATAGGAAGTTTTCAGCCAAATGTAACTGATTCTGAATTCCCTTCCCTCCTTTCTTCTCCAAATATTCTTTAACTCTTCAGCTGGGAACAATCCTTGGCCATTAAACCGTAGTGTTCAGCTATTGAGTTAGAAATAGGCTTGGCACAAAGGGTTACCTAAAGCTCACACAAACCAGTTTTTCTAGCTTGTGTGTGAGGAGTGTGGTTTAAAAGAGTGGAAAGTTACCAGAAGCAGCACAAAGCCAGGTGTTAGTGGATAATCAGAAAAAAGGATCACAGGAACAACAGGGAAGCCTAAGCCAAGAGGATGGGAAAGACAAGCCTACATTTAGAGGGGGGAGTTATGACAGGGCTCCTTTGTAAAGAGTGCAAAATGAGAGTTACAAAGGCAAATCTGAGCTCCCTATAAGCCATTTTGTCCTGTCCAAGCATAGTGAAGAAACTGAGGCAGAAAAATGTGCACAGCATATATTATTTGTATTTAAGAGCTATATATTTTTCATGCCACTACATAAGCCCTTGGTCTTGGCTTTCTGTGTGGGGCATGTGCATGCAATGATACATGTGGAGTATGTGCATGTTCGTTGCATGAGCACATGCATCACCTTATGCATGTCCTCCGCCATTGGAGAGATAAGCGGTAAAAAGAAAGGCTTTGTTTTCTGTCCTAAGGGATGTGTTCAAAGCATGGGGGAGCTAGAGGCTAACACCAGTGTTGTGGGTAGAGAGGCAGATCATCCTCTCTCAGCCCATTAGATAATGAATTTACACCTTAAAAGTGTAGCTAAAAATTCATGAAGAGTTTGCCCACTCTAATTTGGGTAACATACAGTCTCTGGGACTTCTTACTATGCCAAATAGGCAAAGCTTTTCCATGGCTTACCTTCTCCTGACCTTGTCCAGCAAGACTACACCAGCGTTGCTGTGAGCAGGGCTGCTGGTGGTTGCAGGGGATGTTGCACAGATGTAATCCCGTGAGGATTTATTTCCAGTGTCTTGTGAGCTGTTAAGAGATGAGGTGAATCCCTTTATATAACTGTGCCCCACTGATGGCATTAACTGTTTTTCTGATGGTTGTGACATAGCTCAGGCTTGGACATTTACACTGCAGTTGGCCATGTTCAGCGAGTTGATTCCCTTCACCTGGGAGTTTTTTTTATGTCTTTACATAAATGAGACTACAGAAGTGCAAGATGTCACTAGCTGCAGTTATGTCTTTCTATATGAAAAATGATCTATTGAGGAAGCTGCTGAGCTAGGAGGCAGGACTCCATTTACAAGACTGAGGACATCCCAACTGGTTTAGAGATTACTTATATACAGGAGAATGCATCAGCAGTGGTGGTGGCTCAGCAGGGAGGCAGCCACCCTTTGCCATCACACCAGAGTCACCCTGTCTCCTCGGTGCTTTGGAGCAGAGGAAGGATGTCTGGCAGAGCATAGGCAGCTGTGCAGGAAGGGGAGGGCAGGCTGGAGGGAAGGGGAACAAAAGGAAACCCATTGATGGAAAGCAGAAGGGGTTATGGTCTTGTTTTTATTTTTAACAACAGGATTATTTTAGGTCTTAGGCCAGGCTGTTTCATGGTTCACTGGTGCCTGAGTTTTCCCTCCAGCTGTCTGAATCCAAGTGATATTATTTGCAATTACTTCAAGAAAGCAGAAGCTCAAGAGGGAGTGTCCCTGTTTAATGGCTATAATTTCTGTGCTGTAGCTGCCCAAAAGCTACTAAGGCTCTGCTATCTCTGGCTGCCTGCCAGCGGGAAAGATTCCTTCCAGAATTAATTGCATTTCCCTCCTTATAAATATTCCAGGGAGCAGGGAGCAGGTTCACAACAGGTATATCACCTCGTAAGTAAATAACAATATGTCTTCTAATGTGTGTGGTAGGAAGGCTCCACAAGCGAGAAGACAGACATGCCACTGGTTTTCAGGCCTCTGTCCATAGCCAAAATTAGTAAAGACAGGGGAGAAAGAAAAAATAGCTCTAATGTTAGGCTCATTCTTTTTTCCGGTATGGAGGAATTGGAGGCTGCTTCTAAAAGTGTTATTCACAGTGATGTGCAGAAGCTGACAGCTCTTTGCTTTGCTGTACAAAAGGAAGATATGCAAGAAGACTTCAAGCTCAGAGTCTTTGGCTTCATTTTATTTAAATGTTATTGTATAGAGCTACCTTGACTGCGTCTGTATTGTATGGTGAGTAGATGCACAGATTTGAACTTGCCCATTACCTGAACATGTGTTCAGGTGCAGCCTTTGAGCAAGGCTAGCTGAGCTCAAACTGTCTTCAGCACAGGTCCCTTGCTTGCAGCACAGGGCAGGAGGACTGTGCTATTCCCTGCCTGGTCCTCTCCTATGTGTCACATGTGTTTCTGTCACACCAGCCACTGCTAGGAGTGCCATCTGTGGCAGGATGACAGGTCACACATCGCAATGGCAGAAGGCAACTTTTGGGCAGTTGTAGCACATTCCACACATGCAACATGAGAGGTGCACTGCACAGAGCTTGTGGCCACTTCTGGTGACCAGTGTGGTCCTGGAGCAAGGAGCACAGCAAGCCCCAGCCCCTGGCCTGGCACCAAAAAGCACTGCCTGGATTTGGCAGATGTGTGAGATCTGTTCATGAAAAACAGCCTGTAAATCTAAGTGACATGATAGCTGTTCTTTATCATGCTCCCAAGGCATGTGCCACCCACCCCTTGGCATGGACTGCATCCATGTGGATGTCCCAGGTCCATGCAGAGGAGCCGCTCCTTCCCCCTTTGCAGGGACAGAAGGAGGCATTTCCTGAGAAAGCTTCATCCCTCCATTCCTCCCTCTCTGTACAATGGGTTTACAGAGGGGATTGCAATTTGTCCCTACAGATTTCTGCTTGGTAACTTTGGTATTTTTATGAGTGGGCACATTAAGACATTATGTATTAATAACATTTTAATCAGATGCATTCAACAGACCTGAAATGGTGGCTAGACAGCAAGAAAAAGGCAAAGGGGAAGAAAGCATAAAGAGAAAAGGAAAGGAGAAAAAAGCCCAAACCAGCAAAATCCCTTTTCTTTTTCTCTTTATTTAAACACCAAAGTGCCAAGGAGCTCAATGCTGAGGCTGTTCATAAGCTGCCATGAAAATGTTCATGTTAAAAAAGATACCAATTTATTAAAGCACTGGGCTCATTTTATCAGCTGTCTCTTGACCTCTTCTTCTACAAGGGAATGAAGACAAATAGAAAATGAACTATATGTGTAACATAAATGGAAGTAGAAAATGCTGCTACTGCATGGTTCTATGTAGCCAGCTACTGTCCTCTGGTTCAGCTCTATTCAGTTTTACTGTATTGCACCAAGACAAATGTATGACATTATTGATAATATTTGTACAGGACAGGTTGGATAAATGAGTTTAATCATATTTGAGAAAGAGCCACATTCCTCTTTCTTCACCTGTCAAGCAAAAAAGTAATTCATTCAACACCCCTAATGAGCTTGGGTGGTGATTCATGGTACAGGGCCCATGCTGAAAACATACACTAGACTCAGTGTCTGATCAGTGTTACGAGTCATGGGCCAGATCCCCAGGGAGATACAGATGTCTAAAGGATGTGTTACATCCCCATGTTGCTGCTCTGCTGCATATAACCACAGAATAAAGTCAGTTCTTTCAAGGTCTGTGTTTCTGTCTCTGAAATCACTGAAGTACCTACTCTGCCATCTCTACACATGCATATGCTCATCTTTGCCAGTATCTTGTGTGTGATAACAAGTGTGAATCACAGACTTTGACTGATTCGCCTCTGTAACCCAGCACAGAAACTTATGGTGGGATAAAAGGAATGTTATGCCACCTTAAACCCAGCAGCTGGGGGGAAGCCCACATATGCTGTGTGACCACTCTTCCCATACTTTCCCCACACAGAAGCAGAGGTGGGACTGTCCGCCACAAGGGGCTCATGCGAACTCATGGGATGTAAATCCCTAGTAGACAGTCATGCTATTTCAATCTCTCCTAGCTAAACTGTTCTGCTTTGTATAAATAATTAAATGCTATTTGGTCACACAAGAAGAAAGTAAGATTAGCTTGGGAAGGCATTCACTTGGGGGACAAAATAGTTAGATTGAAATCCTTGTTTGGGTATTTAATTATTTATACTGAAGGAGACATTTTTTGCTGGAAGAGATCAAGAGACACCCACCCAATTTAGTAGCCTGCTTATCACCAAGTTTAGCAGCAGTCAGGCAGAACATTAACATGGCTACTAATAGATATCTGCTGGTACACATGTATCTGTTTTTTTTGTTTACTATTCTTAAGGTGGTAAAAAAAGCACAATGTTTGCTTTGTGCACAGCTCTAACATCAGTAATGCAAACAGTGTTGTTATAATAGAACATTAGTAATTCTCTAGTAAGAAATCATCTGACTTTCAGTCATAGCCACTGAATTAGTAAAATTATGCAGATACACAGAAATGATTGAGTGCTTTGCAGAAAAGTATAATTTTCAACTAATCTTTTCTCCCGTGGGATACAGTGAAAGAGAGAGTCTACAATATGAGATAGGTCATCCAGACCATGAAAACAATCACAGAGTTGATTTTGTTAGAGGTGCTTTAAGTGTGAGCTACATAAACAAAAGGATCTCATTTGTGTGATAGAAAATGTTTATTTAAAATTCAGAATTTGCTTCCTTTATCTAACATCAACCAAATTACCTCAGTGTTAAAATATTATTGGAAAATATGATTTAGGTGGTGAGAGCTGCAAGTGGAAATAACTATTGTTGGCTGTTTGCATGAAAATAGAAAGCTGATGTGACAGCTGACTCAGTTGAACATGACACAGTTGTATTAACCCACAGTAGCAAAGTGTGGTGAAGTCCAGGCTGTGGTCACTGGAAAAGCATTGTGAAGATGGAGAGCTGGGATCTCATACCTGAGCAGACAGCTTGCACTGCTCACTAAAGCAAGATGTGCGCCTCAGTGATTTTTTGAGAATATTTCTGGAGTGGTACAGCTCACTGAAACCAGGGTTTTGCAATAGGCTTGGAGTATAAGATTCACACTTATTTATCACAATCCCGTTGAAGCTGCTAGGCAGCCAAGGGGCATGGCTGGCCAGGGAGCATTCCGAGACAAGAGGGTACAGCTGTGTCTTTTGCATCTGCTCTGCTCTGATTCTCTACAGTTGCATACCTCCATCAAACCCTACAGCTGATCTCTCACACCATCTCTCTGAAGCCAGCGCATTGCCATTGCTGTCACAGTTGCTGTTACTATGCAGACTCCAGGTCAAGAGGACTGCTTGTATTTTCAGGTGTGGCTAGAGCTTGAGAGGAACCCCAGAGCAGAATTGCACGTAGTGACTGCTCTTTTACGGTATGAACTGCACTGAAATATTGTTAAAATATGAAGAAATAGCACTAGTGCTGTTAAGCAGAAGGTACACTACCTATTTCAGGAAAGCCATTATCTCGATGTTTTTGAACTCCCAGAAAATCTGGAAACTGCTTAAAACAGACACATATTCTGCTCATTTACTTTATTTTGCCTAAGAGGCTCTCTGCTTTCACTCCTTCGATGCTATTGGCACATCTCATGAACTATTTCATTGTTAAAGCACCAGTCGGAGAGCTTTTATGTGTTTGTTATTGCTAAGGAAACTTCTTTGCATATCCGTCACATGTGATTTCCCTTATCTGTGTTTTTCAGACTGTATCTTGGCAGTAATATACCACAGGGCAGTATTAGCGGCCCTAGTTTCTGATTAAGCCACTAGCTACATTACTGTGCAAACCTTCAATAACACCATGCCACATTTTATGTTCACATTAGACAAACAAGCTGTCTGAGGTTGTTTCCCAAAGGAGAAAATGACAAAGCTGGGGATGAGGGTCACTGTCCCAGTTTCACCCCATTCACCCAGGTCAAGAAGATTCAAAAAAGGGTCAGAAGTTTGCAAAAGGATACTAGTATTCTCTGATTTTAATAGCAGAAAGCAGAAACATGAAAATGTTCTGAGCACTACTCTTGAAAACCGGACTCAAAATGAGCAAAAATGGCGCTAGGTGACAAAAACTTCCAGGTGTCCCTACAAATTCTGGTCTGCACTGCCTAAAGGTGGGGTGCAGGATCACATTTATTAGCATTTAGCTTCCTTATATCTGCTGCTGCTCTTTAGAGCTAATTATGCTTTCTTGCACCTGCAAACTGGGGTTGAAGAAAGGTGGAAACAAAGGTGAAAGCAGAAAGAAGTCTTTCTTCTAACAGCTTCTGCACTTTGCTGTAATTGCCTCTTCTGCTCCCTCCTCAACACAAAGGTTATACAAAGTCCTCTCAGCTTTGTGGTAGCCTGAAAATGGGCTTTAGGTTTTTGTAGTGAAAATGGGCCTGATGCTATGCTCAGAAATGAGAGGATGATTGCAGTGTAAAATTGGCTTTCATATGCGTGACAGACTGGATGGTGATGTGAAAGGAAGATTGTGAGAGCTGATTTGATTAAAAGGCTGTCAAAGCAGCCCCTGAATGGGTATGTCTGGAATGAAAGGGCATCTGAGGAGACCATTTTCCTGCAGAGTGGAGCTTTTGGTGTTTGTCTTAGCATATGCTAGCTACAGAAATGCTGTGATTTAAGAGCACACACTTGTCTTTACATCTGGGATGAGCCATATTTTCAAGTGTGTGCATGGGTATATCAATAATTTCAAAGATTTTTGTTTTATTTTGTGAAGGTAAGGGAAATTTTGGATTTCCTTTTATAGGTACAGTGATATTTTAGCAGTTCTCTACAAGACTTTTTCAGTATCAGTATATAGCATCTACCTACAACAGGCCCTCTTTATCATATTATCATTTAATAAAAGGTTCGCTATTATAATGAAGACAGTCCAGAACATGGAAAATTCATGAAGCTTACAGGATCATGTGAATGCATTTCATATTCAGACATTATGATGGGTTGCAACCCACGGGACTCTCAGATGTGGTCACAGTACGCTGACAGAAGCGCTGTGCCCTAGCAGCATGCTGCCAGCAGGTGCCTATGGTTAAAGATGACCTAAATTTTACACGTTGCCACAGATATTTAAAGAAGAGAAATAGAAGTGCATGTTGATTGATAAAATGTAGCGGCCTTTCTATTTTCTACGTAATGTCTAATCAACTTGAAATTGTCTTTCTAAGGAGATATTTGCTATCACAAACTCCAATGTTTTATTAATGAACATTGTTGAGTTGCCTGGGCAAAACCAGTCATAAATCATTACTCACATATCTGAAATTTTTGTCAACATCTTTCATTTCCAATTTGTATCAGGACAGGGCTTGCACTCACTTGAGTGCACAGAGTGGCAGGTTGAAACTTGAGCAGGGCTTAAAGTTATTTCCACACACAAGAGAGCTCCTCTCTTTTGGTGGGAAGTACATGTATGTGATACTCAGCAAGCATTCACGATATTTATTGAGCATAAAGTTGCCTTCATTAGGCAAATTTGTATCGGAGCTATTATTCACACGTGAAAGACATAAATAATAGAGCCAGAAGACCCCAGTGTGATGCAGCATAAAAGCTACATGATATATAGGGATTTGCGTGGGGAGAATTAGTACTGTGCAGTGATTTGATAATGAAAATGTGTAATTTAAGGAACAATCATTTCTAAGGATGGAAAAAAAGGCCTTTCAATAGAAATCCTGTATCAAGTGGAAGTGGTTCAAACTGACTTTAAGAGTCTGATTTGTATTTAATGAGAAAGCAAGAGTGCAAAAATAAGCCTTTCAAAAGCTAGGAAAAGCAAGCCTGTCCCTCACCTAAACCTCCGGAAACAGGGTCAGGCTGCAGGGGAACAAAAAGGAATTTATGTAAATAGACAAACTCCAGACAGAGGTTTGGTCGAAATATCTGATTCTCTAAAATCTGAAACAAAAATCTTCTGCAGAGCTGGCTGCCTAGGTTCTGAGGCTTGGTAGAGTAATATGTTGCCTTATGTTTTTATTCATGTCACCATAATGAAAGCTGACTTTCTTCTTTAATAATATATACTTTATATACTTTATCACAAAGTAAGAGGAACTGGAATGAACATTATTTACAGCAGGTTTATTTAAAGGGGACCTCATAATAAAGACAGTGCCTATTATAGCTGTAAGGGTTTTTCAGTACAAGGAATGAAAAAAATAGCAGAAAGTATATTTTCATTGTAAGCAAAATACCTTTGAAAAGCTTGTGTCTCCTGCCCTGTAAACAGATGGAGACATTGCACTGGCAAAGTACATGTTAGCTTTGGGATGTCACATGGCCAAAACTCAGGAGCTGGAAACCAGGAGTCTTTTTATGACAAATCATATCTGTGAACAAATAATTTTGCTTTGGCATTTTTCTCAGCAATGTCTGGATGTAAAAAGAACAAGATTTGGGGTTTGCCTTGTCACACCATCCCTCCCATTGAGATATTGGAGGAGCTGTCTGCCCATTTGACACCTCTTTCAGCAACTCATGCAAAGGACAGCCACTAGTTACTGCTAGCAAGCAGAAGTCAATTTATCCCCATAACAAAATGCTGCAGCTGGATCTGGAGAATAAGTGGGAACAATGCAGGGCTGGATGGAGTCAAACTATAGAAGTGTTGCTGATGAAATATTACTTGTCATATAAACTTTTGGGGATGTATTTTCTTCCCTCATCTTGTTCTAAGACTGATTCAAATGACCACAGCAACCATTTGCTACTGACTACTTTTACATCTTGTATAACAAAACACCCCACAGCATGTCAGACATCAGTTGATCAGGGCAGAAAGCATTTGCCCTGGATATTAAAGCAGGTTCTTGCCCTCAGTTCTGTTAAAACATGAGGAAGCCACAAAATATTTAGATACCTATCTTCCTCTCTCCTTGCTTGTCCTACTTAATATGGCCCCTTTGCAGTATGTGCAGGACATGTCACTGCAATAGAAAGCAAATAATTTAGGATTTAGCTGCCCTTCCACATATGCCTCTTCCACAGATCACTAGGTTACAGAACTCTACTTAGCAAAGTTAAGTGGCAAGTCATGCCACAAGCAGTAGTATATTTTTCATGCCTTAACTATTGTAAGCCCTTCTGCTATAAGCTGCTCATGTTCCAGTCTTCCAAATGAAAGAAAGTGCACAATTCAGCTGCCTGATTTAAGACTGCAAAGAAGCCTTAATCATGTTTACCCCATTATCAACTTTGCACCGTTTGCATTGCCTTTCCATCCCGATCTGAGTCCAATGGAAGAACACAGTCCTCCACTAACTTTTGTTTACTATTCTTGATGTTATTTCAGTGACTGGAAAAAGAAAAGGCAAAATGACAGCGTAAAACATCTAATAGCAAATGTTATCAGTTTTTTTTTCTGTGATAGAAATAAGACATGAGGACGAGTTCTGTGAAGCTTGGAAATAAAAAGGATGAAATCCATATGCCTTCATTACATCCTGGAGTCTCAGCAGAAGCAAGTTTTTTTTTAAGCACCTGCGCTTCCCTTGATGGTGGGAACTGCAGCCTTAAAAAGTGGAGAGTTCTACGAAATGGATAAGGAAAGGTGGGCCCACTTTGATGTATTATTGTTATACTAGAACAAAACTTGCTCCAGAAGATGAATGCCAGCAGCCATACGAGCATGCAGCTGGACAAAACATCTGTGCTTCAAGAACATGGTGGGAAGTGACCGTATGCACAAGGAATTCTAATTCCTTTGTTTAAAGCTAAACATGAAACTAACAGGATGCCTTCCTAGGGATTAAAACCAGAGCTTCACTGCAATACCTGATAACCAAACAGGTGCGAGCTGTTCAGGCATGGTTAAAGTTTGCATAACAGAAGATAATAACATCTAAATAATATTTTTTTGGAAAGTCAAAAAGGTTTTGTTTTTAAAAGTGCACAAGCCAGCATGAAGCAATCCGTTTGAGAGATAAACTGAGGATAGAGTTATTCATTGCTTCAGGAGCAGGTGTATGACTGGGACAGTAGACATCCTCATGTTTTTATGGGACTCTGTGAGTAATAGGAACCCCTGCAATCAGCTAAGCTGCAATTTCAGCTGCAGATCTTTATAGCCCAGAACATTAATTTTTTTTTTTAATTATTTTTTTTAAAATGAGGAACATGAACTGGGACCTAGTAGTAACTGGCTGGAGCTCTAATGGTAATGCTACACAGTAATGTCAAAACATGGACTTGCTTCAGCTAGTAAAACACCCTTGTGCCAATGCTTTCAAAAAAAACAGAGCAGGAAGTATTTTCCTGGGTCTGTACAGTTCTCTCCTAAGAAGAATCTGACTTTCTTAAGAATTGTAAATTGTCCCAGCACCTTCTAAGCTAATTAAGTGTGCAATGGACTAGCTGTTACTCCGTGATTAGTTTGTGCACAGGATTTTTAACTAGCACAGAGAAGAGGGACAAAGCCCTAGCAGGATGCAGGGCTCCTTCCCCTCCTTGTGTGCTTATAAGGAATCTGAGCAGGATTCAGACCTCAGCACTAACCGCAACAATAACTGTAGCTTTGAGGAAAGGATTCATTTTACCTGATTCAAGTTACTTGACAGGTAGATGGCCAGCCTAAGATAGTTGTGTGTGTTCTTTCTGTAGTTAGTGAAGAGGTGGTGGGGAATAGAAAAGAGAAAGGGGAAACCATTTAATGTCACACATTTTTTGCAGGAAGTATTAATGCTGAGAAGCAAGGGCTCTTTAAGGTAGTCTTCCCACCCCTTCTTCTGCCTGGTGACTCCTGTCTCCCTGATTTGCCTCAAGGTTGCTCCCCATAGTTACGTGACCTTGATAAAGTTAAGTGAGTTGTGCACACACTGTTTTCACACAGAAGAAGCTAGGAGGGAACAAGGACTGTGGAAGAGTTGAAAAGTAAGCTGTGCAAGAAGGGACAGTTGCAAAACTGTAAAGGCAGATCATACACAATTTGCTTGAAGTACTGAATGCACCTCTTGTCTGACTGGTGCCCCAGTGTCTCAACAATAACTCAAGAAAAGCAATGTTCTTGTCTCAAAAAGCAAACAATTGCTGTGAAGGAATTTCCTTTGTCAGTTTTTATCTTCATATCTTAAGTCTAACTATGTTTCACTATGATTAGCAGTTGCAGACCTTAATTTAGGCACTTAACTGTTTAATCTAGTCCTAAACTCCAGTAGATTTTAGAGGTAAGATAAACTCAGATAGATTTTAGAAATAAGATCATTAAATCTCGGCCTCTGATTAGAAAAAGCACAAACACAGAAAGAAAACCCTGATGTTCCACCTACTCCCTGGGCAAAAGCAGCATTTTGACTGAGAGAATTCTTCCTCTTGATTTTCTGATGCCAGAATTTGGCCACCATCAATCATATTAGTACCTCACTCTGTTTCAGAGGAGCTAACTGTGGGTCAACATATGCCTCAGCAAGGACAAGTGAGAAAGAACTTGGGCCTTCAGTGGCTACATGTGGAGGGGGAAAGAAAGAAATCACTCATTTGATAATTCAGCTTAGATTTTTCTTTCATTCATTTATTGCCATCTGAGCCCCACAAAGGATTTTCTAACCATAATCCACTTATTAAACAAGATCCTCTTGTTATGCATGTGGGTGAAATCCTACAGTAGTTCCACTAGAGCTCCTGCTGCTGCTTTATTCACTTGACCAGGCAATTTTTACTTGCATGAACACATCTAGAACACGTTATTTGCATGAATAGCTCCAGAATTTACTTCTAGGCTGGCAGCCTCAGCACCAGGTTCAGACACCTGCATTCACCTGACTACAGTGTAGGTGCTGTGAGCCTGGTGTACAAGTTCCTGCTGTAGGCAGTGGAGAGCTGGGTGTTGATTAATTGCCTTCATTATCTGGCAAGGCCAAAGACATATTTGGCTGCTGTTGGAATGCCTAATGGCACAGATCACTTAAATTCAAGCAACAGACTTACGGACTTGAGCCCTGATCAGTTCAGCCAGGGGAACCTAAAGAGGTCTTCAGGGCACAAGCAAGGTGTTCAGCTGAGGATGAAGTCAAAGGGGTCTCTAGACCCCTTGTACTGTGCGCTGTCTGGACCTCCAAGACCACAGGCCCATAGCATGTCCAAGTCATTTTACTGAGTTAGATTATTGCTGTGGCAAGAGAATGCTGCTGCCAGAAACACCCAGTTTGAGTTGAATTGAATTTTACCTTTCTAGTGAATGCACCTTTGATATTCCTGCCTCCTCAGGCAGGGAAGCCCCTGCCCTGCTGCAGAGAGCAGGCCTTGCTATTTCTGTAGATTGAGAAGCGCTTAGTGCTTGGCAGAAAACTGGAATCATCGACAACCAGCTGAGGAATTAAGATTTTTTTGGAGACTTCTCCTCACTGAGACATCAAGTGCCTTTCCTGGGAAGGTGCTAGGTCTGGAGTATCTCACAGCCGCTTTGCCTTGCGTGAAGTTACTGCCCATACCTGGACAAAGAAGTCCCAAAACAACCTTGAGCAAGCCACACAGTGCACCTACCCTGTATTGCTTATAGGCTAAGAAATGTGCTTGAAAACTGATCTCAGGCCCTGAAGACTGTTTTCCAATATAGTCCCGTTTCCTAGGACACTAGAACACATCTTTATCAGCTTTTCACGTAAAATTTGTCTTCTCCATTCCATTATTTTATCTGTGGACTGCTATGGCATAGTTATATTACGCTGCTCTTGCTGTATACAGGTTTGTTGCAGAAAGAGGTTCTGTTCTCAGGGGGACACAGGGTTGCTTTTCAGCTCTTAGAGAGCTGAGATGTCTTCGGAACAAGAGAGATGCAGAGAGCTACAGGCAATTTTTGGGAGTGCCTATCAGCTACCTGCAGGGCTGCAGTCGTTTTTGCACAGAGAAAAGAGCTTGCCATACCCCTGGGTTTGAAATAAAGCTGGGTTTGATTCATGGGCCTTGCATAGCTTTCTTGGCTGCTCCAGTCAGGACATGAAATGAGGTAGCTGGGAGACAGCTCTAGGCTAGAAGCCATGCAGCTACGTTAGTGCACTGATATACCTGAACTAATAGATTCTGCTTTACAGTATGCTCTTTTGCTTGTGCTTAAGTTGGACATGTTTTGGGGGCTGGTGAATGTCTGATACCTGAGGAGCTTGAAGGCTGGGATGAATGAGCTTGTGCCTGCAGCTGCTTGCATAGGTAGAAGGATCTGTCCCTTACTTCATAGTCCTCTCTAAGTACTTTTCTGCTCCCAAGGAAAAAGATCTATTTCACACTGTGAAAACCTCAGTTATTGCAGCTGTAGGGAGTTGCATCAGAGGGGCAGATGTACTGGGAAGACAAAAAGGATGCTGGAGCCCCTTCCCCATATCCCCAGGCACTGTGGCAATTCATGGTCATGACGGGGCTGCTCAGCTTCATCACTTGGCTCCTGCCATCCTGGAGATCTGAGATGGATGCCTACACCAAGATAAAAAGACATACTATAGATACAGAGCAGGTACAGAGGAACTACAGAGCAGAAAGTAATGGAAGTTTTTGTGTGACTTTTTGTATATAACAGGACACTGTAATGTTCCCGTTTTCCACTGCTTTGAGCTCTGGTTAGAGTGTATCTACTCTAGTTTGAAGACCAGTGTGAGAATCCACCATTCATTTTAATTCGTTCCACTGGCTGATTTCCTTTATTATTAAAAATAGGACTTGCCTTAAAAATAGAAAAGTTATTAGTTGGAGACAGTTAAATCTTACCTAAGTAAAATCCAAGACTGCTTGAACTGTGCTCATTCTAAGATCATGTTATTGCCCACAACTTATCAAGTATTATTGCTTCTGGCAGTGTCCGTCCCTGAAGTAAAAGGACCTCAATTTAAAGAATCACTTAGTTTCTCATATAAACAATGATGAAATATTAAAACATATATGAGAAATGAAGGCTCCACCTGTCTTGTAAAAATAAGTCGTGGTGGGACTGGCTTTGTTCAGCTGGGCTGGTTCACTTGTCATCACTAGAAATAGGAAAGAAACAGTCTGTTCTGATGCATCTCCCAGTCTGGCTCACTGGGTAGAACAGCTTCATAGTGATAGGGATTACAGCAACCACAATTTATAGAGGACTCCATAACATTATTTTATTGTACTGCTGACCTTGTGGCAGCTCACGCCACCATATGTAAGGCTACAACCCCCTTGGCAAAGGTAATGCCATTGAAAAGGCTGGGCACTGAGATTTTCAGTGAGGAATCTGTGCTCCATCAGCAATCTGCCCTTTTGCATGTGTGTTCTTCACTCCCTCTTCTCCTATATAGCTGTCACATAACCTTTTTGGCACTATTCCCTTGTGTGTTTTTTTTCAGCACATAGTGAAACAAGGCTTGCTATATGAACAATTACATGCTGTTAAATATAGATGCTGGCTTCTGTGATGCCACCAACCACCAAGAAAATACACCTCACTGTTTTGAAATTACAATGTGGTATTAGAGGGACTGAACAGTTAAATTCTGATGGAAATTGGACATTTTGCTCAGTCACTTCCCCTTCCCTTTGTTTCTAACCTTGCTTTCCTGTCATATGGTATCCTGTCCCCCACCCCATGCCTCACTGCTGGCTGCTGACCTAGTAGTACTTATATGTGTGTGGAAGCATGGCAGCTAGCCTCCAGGAGCATCACTGCTCTCCACAGTAAGGCTTGGTGATGCTGAGGCATTTCAATGGTGTCTCTCGTGTTGTCTTCCTGGAAAGGAAGTTGTTTTTCAGGCTCATCATCCTTGGCCCAGAACCTGAAAATCTGTCCCTGCACTTCCCACTGCTGTGGCATGGCAGAGCTCCTTCACAGTGGCAGGAAGGAGCTGGCTGCAGTCCTCCTCTTCTCATGTATCCAGCACATCTGCGGGCATTTGTTTCTAGCCCATGTGCCTGCAGACAGCATGTTAGGAGAAACATCAGGAATGCATCCAACTAGCATTTATTGTAAATAAGAGAGTGAGCAAATTGCTGGTAGCAGGCAGGTTCTCTCCCTGAGCAGATATAGTGCAGAGCAAAAGGGGAACAGTGGGCAAAGTGGGATATGCAGGTATGATAGGAAATGTTGGCAAGAGACCAGAGTGAGACCACAGATTAAGCTGGTGGGATGCATTTTTTGAAATTGGTTGGTCAGGGAGGATTAGTGCTGAAGTGAGTCTGCTAGACTTGCTGCTGCCCGAGGTGTGGAGGGGAGAAGGAACTGTATGAATCATTTCAGAAAGGAAATGAGGACTGAAGCAGACTCCCTGTTTGGGATGCCAAATAATAAAGCATTGAGATAGTTTAAAAAATAAATGGCTCTTACTCATTAGTTTCCTGTTTGTTATTTGCTGGTTGAAATCAAATGGAGGTTATGGGAAATGGAGGGGATTTTTTCTCAGGTTCTGAGAATTGGAAGGACATAGAAAGGGGTACAGGGTCAGGGAAAGGGGAAAAGGGAAAGGTTCCCAGCAGTGGCTTCCCCAAAAATGCCAGACGCAGGGATGTGCCAGTCTCCTGGCAGGTAGGCTACACTGTGGAGGGGCAAATGACTTGTATGAGAACAGAGGAGTGGGGTGGAGGATCAGATCCCACCATTCAGGTGCAGAAAAATACCCACAACTCTATGGTGTACTACAGTGGCATGTGACTCAGGTCAATTTCAGGAAGTGGTTGAGGGAAACCTAAGTTTTCATGACCCATATCATCAATTCCTCCTGGAAGAAAAAAAAAAAAAAAAAAAAAAAAAAAAAAGGGTTTTGTTTTGTAGCAGATCTGTTTAGGAAGCTGCCCAGGAGAATTCAGTATCACAGGAAACCTCTGAGCTCAGTAATAGCTACTAACATATTGTGCTCAAGCTCTTTCTTTGCTCTTGTGACCAGAGCCAGGGCACGTTATAAATTTCAAACTTGCCCTGAAATAGCAAGGGTGTATTTAATATAACGTATCCAGCCAGTTAAATCAGACTGGGCAAAAATGTCTGCCCATATTTGGCAGCAGAATTCATTCCCCAAGCTTAGTAGCAACCTGACTAATCAACTTGCCTATACTTGACTACAGGCTCTCATTTTCTTTTAAAGACAGCCTTATCTCTGTAAACTGCATGATTCTTTGAAGTTCTGTATCTAGGAAGAAGAAAATGAGCAAGAAAGGATTTATTCCTGGCTTTGTTTACTTACTAGATATCAGAAGTGAAAAACCTTTTGCTTTCTTTCTTTCTGGTAGCTTCTTTTTTCTTCAGAATGATTTACATTAAAACATAGATGTAGCTGTCTATGTAAATATAGACAGATAGCTTGCAGGACAATAGATTAACAATGCTGATAAAGAGAAATAGCAAAACAAGACACATGATTTTATTTTTTCTTTAAATTCCCTTTAATAATTTATATACAGGCATTTACTTGTCAGTTACCTTGCCCGTTTTCATAGCTGGGACTTATTTTAATGTAAATAATACAATTTCTGTAGAACAGAATTGCATGCATCTAGGATGAAAGATGTTTGTTTAGGAAGATGAGGAATTAGGTGAAGGAATGAATCAGACAAAAAGCTGAAATTCCCAGCTGGCTCTCCCTTTCTCTTTTCAAGCACGGGAATCAGCAAGGATGATGCTATTTCCTTTAATGAATAAAGAGACAATGTTCAAATGACAAGTATGCCTGCGATTAGTCTATGTGATTTAAGGTTTCTGGAATGAAGCAAGTTTGTTGCCAAATATGGAGAGTTCCTTCCTAAATTGCATCATTGTTGCTCGGAGAGGTTATTTGCAGTTAGAATAAAAAGGTCAGGTGTTAACTTGAGAAGGTCTTAAACTATGAAGGCTGAGCTCAGTCAGTTTTAAGTCAGGAAATTTGATCGCTTGGTCTCATTGAGCTGTAGTCTGGTAGCCCAAGGAGGAAGATATGAAGCACTGCTTATGAACTGTCCGATGCATAGTTTCCCTCTCTTGATTCTGATGTATGGAGCAATGTGGGTGACAAATGGGACACTTCACTCACTCTCTGTGACTATCTGGGTTACATTTTATTATTTTTCTCTTGGTACCCAACTTTCTGGGAGTTATAGGGATGAAAAAGTGCCATCTGAGGAAAACAGAAGCGTTCCATGGTACTGGTGGAGAAGTACTGCATGAAAACAGAATTCAGAGAAGATGAGTAAGTCCTGAGTGTGCTGGTGCAATATGAATGAATGTGTCAATTGCCATCACGTTCTTGCATGCGTTTAAAAGGAAGCCTTGGCAACATTTTCTCATTTAACAGTAGGTCCCTCTGCTTTCCTACCACAGGAGATTCATCTTGGTTGAATTAGGTCTTGCAGAAGGAAAACAATTTCTCAGGAGTGAGGGAGGAGGCACTAACCTAGGGGAAGTCTACCAGGTAAACAACTGGTTTCTGCTTGGGAATAGAGTCAAAGTGGAGTTTCCTACCAAACAGAGAATTCTGTTTTAGGCTCTTAGCAGTTAGGGGATGTGAGGAGAGGGCTGGGGAAGAAGGGGCTGCTCAGGCTTTTATTTCATTCCTACCTTCCTACAGCTTTCCTCAGAAGCCAGGCAACCTTCTGCAACTGGAAGCTTTCATTATCTGTGTTTGTACAGCTTCATGGAGATGCACAGAGCATTGTGTACCAGGGGAAGCTTTGCCAAACAAATAGGAGTTCTCCATCCTTGAAAGAAAAGATGAATGCAGAGACATAAAAACTCAGAGAGCCTGATGGGCTCATGGTTTGAAAGTAAAAGCAGAAATCATTTGGCAACATTTTACAGGAGTAGTCTGACATCCATCTGTGCCCTCTCAGGTCTTCCCTGTTCTTGTGTAACTTGTACAGGTATGAATGGGAGGGTTTTTTTTTGGCATGTTTGAAAGACACTGGTGTCAGAGGAAATTCTTGCTCTTGATTTTAATGATCTTTAAATCAGACACCATTACAGCCAGGATTTACCAAAGTGATTAGTGACTTTGGATTACCCTTAACATTTGGGTACTCTGTTTCAGTGCTCATGTCAGACACTATTTAATTTGAAATATATCTAAATAAAGCACACATGCACAAAGTATGCCTATCAATGTTAAGAAACCAATTTATATGCACTGAAGAGATGAATCCACTATTTGCAAAGGAAATTCTGGTGTGATACAAAATAAATTACAACTGCTAAAATGGCATTTAGGAAAAAAAGTACCCTGGACTTGTCTGCAGAGAGTAGAATGGTGCAGCCAGAAAACACAGTGCATGGACAGCGTATATTTGCTTTCTTCTTCATGATCTCTGTACTTGGCTGGGTTTACCAGGGAGATCCCATAAAGCATGCCACCCCATCCAAAACCTGCTGATGAAACCTCTATTTTGCCTCACATTTTCTTCTGGATGCAGTATTTTTTCTGTCCTCTCCACTTAAGTTGCATCCCTAGGATTTAGGCCTTTCTCTCCTGCGCCCCTGTGTAGCTCTGCAGGGGGACAGGGGCCCCAGCCCTTGCTATACCTCCAGTTCTTTTGGAACCCACTGAAGGGTCTGACAGCTACCTTGTAAGAGGTATGCCAGACACATACCTTCATGTCTGTTTAAAAAATTCCAAGGAGATTACTCCTCTCTGCAGAGCATCACATGTTGATTGGTACATGGGAGTGTATATCAGCCTCTTCATCTATCCAAGACTGAACTCTCTGCCTACTGAGAAACATCTCCTACTGTAGTGACTTGAGACCCCTGGGACACCAGCTGAGATCTTGAAGTAAGCTCACAGGAAAAAGAGAAGATTGTGATAGGAGACCACTGAGCAAACAGCCCTGGGCATTTAAAATGTGCCTGCCCAGATAGCAAAGATTAGTTTTCCACAGCAAGGTTGGCAGTAGGACCCATGTACCTGAGCTTCGTCTGCTGCATTCCCTTACCTGGTCCCTCAAGGATGTGAGTTTGCGATATATCTCAGCTAGTAGAAGGCCTTTCCAAATGATTCTGCTTCTTGGCTTTTCCCTCTGCCTTGAGCTAGACCTGGTAGTTCTGCAGCTAGATGAGGAGAGGATATAGCAACTGAGATAATGAAAATTGTTCTTTTCTTTCCCCTGCCCCCTACTTTGCATGGCTGATTTTGCCCTCAAAAGGAAGAAAAAGAAATGCCTGGGAAAAGCAGGCAGAAGTTAGCCAGGAGCACAGGAGAGCATCACACAAAGTTACTACAAAGGAAGTTGTAGCAGCTGTGTAAGTATTCTAAATGAATGAAGCATTTTAATTCTGTGAGGATCCTCCTGGTGAGCATCAGGTATGTCCAAAGCAAACCTGCCTGGGCTGGGTTTCTCAGCTTAGGAAAGAGGTGCAGCACTTTGGGCTTGACTCTAAAATGGGCTTCGGGATCAGGTAGGCGTCCTGTTGCTCAATCTGATCATGACTAGTATACTTCTGGACAGAAAACGAACTATTTCTTGAAGCACTTGGAGAATTTCATAGTGATAAATCAAGGTACCTGTGAGATTTAACAGCTTCTAAGCTAGGGGGCAGCTGAGCAAGAGTTTCTGGACTTTGTTTTAAAGTTGTAAGCATTTAAAAGAAAGACACAATGAAGTGTATGTGTGCTTTCATTATCCCATGAAGGTTGCTGCAGGTGAAATCTAGTGGCAAAAGCCCAAAGCAAACTCCAGGTCTTACTTGAGAATTTTGTGCCACAGGGGTTAAAACAACAAGCAGACCTGCTACATACCATTACTTCACAGTGGTATTTTAGTGAACATGGTTACTCTCCACCTGAGCAAAAGTGAATATTTCAGCCTTTTATTAGTAATTCTGTCTTCATTTTATAATGAGTCCAAGTTATGCTTCTGCTTTCAGGTACAGGGTCTCCAGGATTAGGATTAATAAAAGCAGATGAGTAAATGCTGTTCTCCTATTAGCTGACATACAGGACTCACTCTAATTTCCTTTATGCCAGAAGTTCAGGATATGTTCAACTATCGGACTCTGGAAACTGGTAATTTTTTTGCCTGGTGCAGTACTGCCTTTCTGTCTCATGGTGGAAAATAGAGAAGAAGCTTATGATGACAAAAGTTTTGAGTGATCCAGTCCCAACCTTGTTTGTTTCTTTCTGAGTGGGGAAGGTGCTTGCTGAGGTGTAACCTCATCAAGTGACAGCCACCTCCTTCAGCTCCTCAGAACAGCAGTGCCGGCTCTTACTTATCTTTTCTGAAAGGTGCTTGATCTGTCAGCTGAAGAGAGAAACTGAAACGCTAGACGCAATACAGGCTCCTTGCATTTCTCTGTGCTCTATTTGGAGCACTGACAAGCACAAATCTCAAAGCCACAGTAACAGCATCCCCAGTGGCACTTCATACAAGGGTTGATGTGTTGATTCTTATCTTCAGGTCAATTTACATCAGTGAAACTTCCTTGACTTCAGCTCCCGGTATGAGTTTACGAAGAGGAGCATCAGAGCTAGCTGTAATGCAGATCCCTGTACAGGTAAATATGTGTGTGCATGGTCCCATCTGTGCAGGCTGTCTGGGCTCTCCCCAGCCCACACTGTTCCTGCACTGGTATAGCTGCTCCCCCGTGGTAGTGTGCTTAGTGTCTACTCACATACATCCATACATATAATACATCCAAACACACAATACGTCCATACACAGAGCAGGCAGGGTGACCACTGCCACAATGACGCAGTGTCATGGTTTAAGGCCCTCACACAGTTTTGCTCACTCACTTGTCCCTCTTTCTTCCCCAGTCCCAGGGGTATTGTGAGGAGATTGAAAGAATGTAGCTCCCACAGGTTGAGATAAGAACAGTTTAGTAACTAAGGTATAACACAAATCACTAGTGTTACCACCAATAATAAGAAAAGACAAGGCAAATACAAGGTAAGAATACAACAGCTCATCAGCTATACCCAGCCTGACCAAGCACTGTACCCCCATCCTTCTGGGTTTCTGCTCTCCATTTTTACATTCTGAGCATGACGTGCTGTGGTATGGAATACCTCTTTGGTCAGTTTGGCTCAGGTGTCCTGTTTCTGCTTCCTCCCGGCTTCCCCTGCTCCCTGACTCATGAGGTTCAGAAAGTCCTTGGTCAGACAAAACATTACCTAGCACTAACTGAAAACACTGGTGTTAATCAGCGCTGTTCGCAGGCCCAAAATCAAAAACACAGCGCTGCACCAGCGACCAAGAAGGAGAAAAATGACTGCTACTGCTGAAACCATGACACTGACTGACTCACACCCGCTTCTCCCTCGAATCCCTGAGATGCTGCTCTTTTCCCGGGGGAACAAGCCAAAGAGAAGGCATTAGCAGAGGATAGCAGAGGGGATACAATCCACCACAGCGGAGAGATTACTATACTGTAATGTCATTCTTTTTTCCTACAGATCTCTTATTTAAAAAACAAAAAAAAAACAAAAAAAAAACAAAAAAACAACAACAAAACAAAAACAAAAAACAAGACACACTGACTTGACAGCGTGAGCAAGACTTTTGCCCAGCTTCTGGCAGCTAGCTACCAGCCTTTGCTTCTACCTGAAGTGTAGTCGTGTTCATAACTTCAGTGAGGCTGCAAACCAACATGCGTTGGTTTATGAGCCACATTAGCAGATACCCATAACTTGTGCTTTTCTTTTTTTGGAGGTAGGATGATGCTTTGTATCTAAACCTCCCACAGATGAGCGAATTTCAGCTTCTGGCAGAATGGCCATTTGTGCCAAATGACTTTAATTACTTTGAGAAGTTATAAGCTGCTTGAAATTGAGTTAATTCACCCTAGTCATGCTAGAAATCAAGTGCTGTAAAGAACTGAGCTCATGGTGTGTGCAACCTTTATCTTGAACCATAAGAAACAGGAAACCTATGTGGGTTTTCTTGCAACAACCCGACATTTATAGTTGCTTTCAGAACAGCAGCTAGTGAAATTATGCAGCAATGCACCACAGCTCTCAAAGGGAAAATTTGTCAGAGCGGCTCCTGTCTGTCCAGCTTTGGTATGCATCTGAAAGAAAGCCACTTCAATTTGCAAATGGCTCTTTGTTTACCTGCTTTTCTTCCCAGTGGTTTGCCTGTTTTCATCTCCACTGGGGTGCTAGGCAAACTGGGATCGACCCTGCAGTCTAGAAACTGGAGTCAGCTCCAGGGATCAGCAAGAAACTTCTTTAGGTATGCCAGAGACCTGAGTTTCCCAGCCCACACATTCATGACTTGCCAGTTCTTTTCTCACTGTTATCCAATGACACCCCAAAGAAACAAAATCTACCTTTCCTCCTATTCCCTGTAGGCCCAAGAAAGGACTAAGGATTCTGAATACTCCTTCTTACCTCTTGCCCTCTGCTGCCAACCATACCATAATTGCTGTAATCCTTCTAAACTGGAGAAGTTCTGGCTGGGGATGGGCACTTTCAAAAGGGCCTTTCTTAATGCCTTACATTCTAATTGTTATGCTTGGCTGCTTGCTGAGGCTTAAAATGAGTCTTGATAAAGAAGATCACGGTGGCCATGAGAAGGTGGTTTGGAGAGCCTACAGTTTTACTTTTTTATTTCTTTTTTTTTAAGATGTGGATCAGTACTTATCAGGGGAAGAAAAGTAATGAAACAGATTGGAGCAGCGTATAACACTTTTTACATGTCTCTATGTATGCTTTTTAGTACAGACATGTATGTAATGTTCACATCAAATTTTTACTTTAAAAACCATTGGTGTTCTTGTTGAAAAACAATTTGGGCTTTGGGGTTTTCTGATAAACATAAAAAAAAATATGAAAAGCTTGAGTTCCTCTTGGAAAACACCATTTTGAAGACAAAGTGATGTATTTTGTTGAAAAGGGATTTTCAAATGTTTTCCAAACTAGTATTTGAAACTTTCTCTATTAGAGGTTTTTTTCCCTGCAGTTCCCAGTCCCATCAACCGGGACAGATTTTCAAATAGGCTCTTCTTCCATTGTCACACCAGAAGCAAGTGCCTAGGAATATAATAAAGCTGAGGGCACAGGGGGTTTGGCACTTTTGGAGATCTGGCTACGGTTGCTTCACTTGAAAGTGTAGAATGCCTGTAAATTTGTCTCAAAGGCCAGTGGTTTTCAAAAGTAGTTTTACATCTTAACTTCAGCTCCTTCAACTTCTGAATTGCAAACCTAGGAACTAAATAGCCAATAAGCTGCCTGCATGGGCTCACATGTCTGCCACTTCATTGTTTTTTCTGTAGAATCACACATTACATACTTCCCAACCAAACCTAGAGATTCATCAGCCTTCAGATATTGCAAAGACACCTTTGTTTCCACCATGACAGATACTGGAACTGAAGCTAAAAAACAGTGAACCCAAAACTGAAATAACAAAAGAGGGGCATTTTTATCTTAATTGTGCTGCTTTTCATTTTGTCTTAGAAGTACTGAAGGAAAAATGAAAGACTTAATACAAGAAGACCTCTAGGTCTGTAACTAATGCTAAGACACAAGGAGATATCATGTCCAGTTTTTCAGAAGGAACAGTTTGATTGTCTGAATGTTATATAGTTTAAGTGGTATAAAAAGCTGTACAGGCACAGAGGCCCACAGGTACCCTAAACGTATTTATGTACTGAAGAAAGGCAAGTAGGAGCAGGGGCAATATATAGCTGACCTGTCTCAGGGGCTGTGCTAACTGAGCTTCTGCTGCAGCTTGGGGCAGCAGCTAAGGGTGGGTAAGTGCCACTCCAGTTTCAAATGCACAGGAAACACACAATGCTCTTTTCTAATTTCCAAATGACTTATGCAAGCTCTGTGCCAACAGCCTGTGGCACACCACTGAGAGGGACTTACTGCCTGGATGCAAGGATGATTTGGACACAGAAGCTCCTTCTCTAGTCTTCATTTTGTTTTTCCCTGCTTTAGTTTTCACCACAGTAAAGCCAAGCCACAGGGTCCACACAGTAGAGGCAGTCAAGCAGCTTTTTGTCAAATACTTAACACAATTGCAAATATACTCACAGGAGGTAAGCAGTAAACCTTAAAGCATGACTAATAGCAAGTTGAGGCAAAAAAAAAAAAAAAGGACAGAAAGAAGGGTAAATTTATGGAAAAGCTGCAGAGCTAATAAATGGTTATCAGCATAAACAATCATTTAAGATGCTCACAGAATCACAGCATCATAAGGGTTGGAAGGTACCTCTAGAGATCACCTAATCTAATGCCCTGCCAAGGTAGGGTCACCTAGAGCAGGTTACACAGGAACATGTCCAGGTGGGTTTTGAATGTCTGTGGAGAGAGAGACTCCACAACCTCCCTGGGCAGCCTGTTCCAGTGCTCTGCCACCCTCAACGTAAAGAAGTTCTTCGAGGTGAAACTTATGTTTTAGCTTATGGCCTGATGCTGGACACCACTGAAAAAAGTTTGGCACCATCCTCCTGGCACCCACTTTTGAGATATTTATATGCATGAATGAGATTCTCTCTCAGTTTCTTCAGCTTTAGACTAAGCAGGCCCTGGTCCAACAATCCCTTCTCCTAAGAGATGTAATCCAGACCATCTCTGTGGCGCTTCACTGGGCACTCTGCAGTTGCTCCTTGTCTTTCTTGTACTGAGGAGCCCAGCACTGGACACAGTACTCCAGATATGGCTTCACTAGGGCTGAGCTGGGGAGAGGATCACATCCCTCAGTCTGCTGACCACACTCCTCTTGATGCTTCCCAGGATACTACTACCACCCTGGACACAAGGGCACACTGCCAGCTCATAGTCGTCAAAGCCAGGATGAGGTGTAGATACAGAGCACTGAGTAACCATGCATAATGGCTAGTATCTTCCCAGCAAGGCTACATGGAAATCTGCCCACTGGGGTGCATGGCCTTCTCTCTTTTCTGCCAGTGTCCTTGGGAAGCGTGGGCAGGAGGGAGCAGCAGTGCTTTTCAACAAAGAAGATCCCAGCCTGACTTCTTGGGGAGGTGGGACTGAGAGGCACAGCACTGTGCGCGAGTTCAGACACAGCCTGGGAGAACTTTTGCTTCCCCAGCCAGGGTATTGCCACCCTTTTCTCAGACAGTTTCAGTCTGGGTCACATCAACCTTCCCTAACACTGAAGGTGATTTCAGTGTGCCTGCATTGTCACAGATAACTGCAACAAGGCTTTAAGTAGAGCACAATTGATGAATATCAGAGCAGCTAAGCTTTGAATGCAATGGTGCATCCAAAGAATAAATTGGTTCCTAATTCAGCCATGCAGGAGCTTAAAACTGAAAGCACAATGTCACTTGCAGTATCAGTCTTCCCCAGGCTGCAGTTTGGAAGACCCTTCCCATGTGCTGCAGGCTTTTCTTCTCTGGTTGAAGGGAAGAAAACAGAGTGGCTTTTCAGCCAGCAATATCCTGTTGCCCTGAGGGGGGCAACAGGACCCCTGAGTGCTGACAGCAATATTTTCCCATACTTTCTCAGTCTTGTCCCTCGTGTTCTCCAAAATATGTGGAGGCTGTTGAATTTTATGTGTAGATGTTTGGAATGCCAAGTCAGTTTACATTATGAATAATAACTCATCAATTTTTCACCAGAGGAAAAAAAATACAATTAAAGCAGACTCTAAAAATGATTTACATATTTTGCAATACCACAGGAATGAGATGGTTTATTATGTCAGGTCTGTCAGGATAGAATTATTCATGTACATGTCAAATCCCAGGTTCCTGCACAGCCATGGCAAATTAACTTCAAGAACAAAACCAAATGTGCCTGCTGCTTAAGACTGAGTTAATTTTATAGGAAAAGCTCAATTGGCTGTCTCCCTATGTGTACTTTAATTTCATCCCTAGCCAGGCCTTTTTCCCTCTCAAGAATGATTTCAAAAGTAGTAAAAGCTCCAAGAACCCCAAAAAACAGAAATGAAAAATGATCTTCTGACCAATTTCAGTTCCCTGTGCAGTCTGGTAGCTTGGTTAAAAATCCTTCTAAGGGAGGCACCAACACCAGAAAGGAGAAAAGGGGAGAGGGACTTGCAGGAGCCAGGACATAAAAAGTTTGCTCATAATACTTCCATCAGTGCAGTATTTGGGTGCTTTAGAAAACTATGTCAAGTGAGATTTCATGGCCCATCCTAAGGCAATACGTGAGACTCTTATTATTTGTTTTATATTTCTAAAGGAGGGAAGACTTTGAGCCTAAGCCTTTTTCAAAATGGGGGAGATACTTTTAAAATGACCACTTTGCCTTGGTTACCCCAAACTGAGCAAAGAGCCAAAGTAACTGTGCTAACAGAATTATAACAGATGACAAACGTTCCTAAAGTTGAAGTTATTTGAGCTGCTATTCCAGAGTTGAACCTCAGTGAAGCACTCCATTCCTCTCTTTCTACAGGAGGAACAAGAAGCTTTGTAAGAGTTATGTGATGTACAAGTGGCAGAATAAATAAAAAGAAGTACTGGTGGTTCACTGTGGTTTCAGTTAAATTCATTGGGAAATTCCAGTAGAATTAATTGGAAATGTAATCATCAGAAATGCTACACCCTTTTGATCTCTTATAGAATCATAGAATCGTAGAATAGTTACAGCTGGAAAGGACCTGCCATAGGTAGGGAGGCCTCACAGTAGACCAATGTCACCCAAGACTCTGCCCAACCTGGCTGGTTCTTCTTCAAATAAAGCCAACCATGCCCAACTTTCCATTATCGAATGTACACATGTAGCATACCTGGAGTTTGTCAGCTTTTGTGGGTTTTTGTTGTTTTAAAAAGCACTGAAGATAACATACTTTTTATTTGCCTTATTAAGTATTTTCTACTTGAAGAAATCACCAGACCTGTTAAACTCTAGGGATAGTCTCTATCTTCCCATAAACCATAATTTTGATAAATAATAACTACGTCCTTCACCAAAATACCTGAATGTCATCTGGTTTACAGAAAATGTTAAGTGTTATTTTTCCTGCAAAGCTGCTACTTCTTGGTTTAATCAAAAGGCCATCAGAAAAATGAGAACTCTGGACATCATTCAAGACAAAAGCCTTGTGGGCTCACTATGGTGTTGTGATAGGTACACAGTTCTGTAGTTTCTAAATACAGAATAATGGCGCTTTAGATAAAAATCCCATGGGGGATTTGTCCCATGGGGGACAAAGCAAGAGCATTGAATGGTGGATTTATGAATCCAAAAACATTCCATGGCACCAACCAAAAACAACAGAAAAAGGAAAATATAAAGACATGGAACATCAAGCAAATATAGCACCAAGGTATGCATCAACTGCTTAGTATTGAGCAGGAAAAAACAGCACAGTAAAATCACTTGGAAAGCTGTTGTGCATTGGTTTTTCTACACTTGGGTACATGGAGTTGATGCCCACCCAGGAGGAGCTTTGGTGGAGATCACATGTGGCTGATGGTGCATGGCGGTGCAGATGTCCTGCTGCTGTCTTGTCCATGCCCATGCACAACAGCACCAGAGTGACTCTTGTAGAAGGCAGACAGTCGTGGTATGGAGGCCCTGATCCAACCATGAACAGCACCATCCAAAACAGTGACAAATGTCACTGCATCCCTGAGACTCAAGGCCCCCAGGAGAGGAGTGACCCCAAGCTTTGCCAAGCATGCATCTGGAGTGCTCCTTCATCCAGGCAGGGCAGGGAGAATGAAAGGGTATAAGACAGTGCAGCAGAGAAGTATGGGTCATGGGCTTCCTCTATCCCCTGCCAGCCTCTGTGGGTGGTAAGGCTGCTGCTGTGCTCAGCACGCAGGCCAGGCACCTAGGGCTGGATTCATCTCTCCTTTGTTTGGCAGTAAACTCCAGACCCCACACTGCAAGGGCTATCCCTCTCCATCTCTTCATGGGGGCTCTGGTAATTCTTCTAATTGCAACACTTGAAATAAAATTTAGCTGGGATGGCTCTGAACCCAAACATCAAATTAACAAGATCTGAAAACTCAGCATCTCTATTAAATCTGCCATTTCCGTGCATAGTTCATTTCATCTGCAAGTTCTTTATAGCAGCATCTGTCTTTCATTACATGATTGCATGGTATCTGGGACTGTGGAGCAGATAGGCATAAAAACACAAATGAGAAATGTATTTAATTTAATTAGCTTACATGTAACTTCATTGTGCTTAATGATGGTAGGAAAGTATGACCTCCAAATAAATAGTCTACAATTTATTCATGCTGATCTTTATTCATGTCTGGTGTACTGTGGTAGTTCCTTTTTGAAGCAAAAACAGATCTTCGCCATGTGAAAATCCCAATGACCTGAAAAGAAGGATTTGGCAATTGCTATGTTCCTGGGCTGTGCAGTCTCTCCAAAAACTTTGCAGGCACCTTTCCTGTTTTCTGGGAGGGCATTTCATGTGTCGGTGAGTGAATAGTTCCTAAAAGAAGAATGCACACTCACTCTTAGGCTGTGGATCTGGCACATATTTTCTTCAGAAAATGTCAGGGCTACCTAAATAAAAGCTACTTCAAAGTTGCCTTACTGATGTGTTCAGCTCCATCAATAAATGAACAATGGATTTTTACTAAAAGTGCCTTAAATTATATTTTATTTTGCTTACTACCCAGAGAGCAATTAAAAAAAAACATTTAAATTGAAAATAAATTATGTAGAAAGCATAAATTGGATTTTTGTGCAACAAGATGGTTCAATAATATAATCATACATAAAGGTCATGGTAGAGAGCTCTGCTTTGTTTCTTTGTGGGATCTGTGAGATAAATTGCCCCCCAGACTCTAATGAACTGCATATACATACATTTTCCCATAAAAGCCTCTATTTAGTGGTCTGTCAGTTATGGCTACTCTTGTGTTTGGATGATCTGCTTATGTAAATGTCTTTCTGGTGCTGCTGCTAAAAAAACTGAACACAAATACCACCAAGGTCAGCTCTGGAGGTAGCTGTGGAAATGATGCTAGAGATTGCACCTCCTCTTTCAGGTAGGAGGCACATTTCTCATTATCATTAGTTTTTCAACCCTCTGCTCAGCTACATGAGAACAGTGGTGGTTATTCACAGCAGGACCAGCAGGTCTCTCCCACACACAGCAGGCTGAGGCAGGTAATAATTTCTGCAGAAAACACAGAAAATATTAACACTGATAAGCCTGTTTGCCTCTGTTATTTGCCTAACAGGAAAAAAAAATATGACATGAGCAGAACAAACAGAAACTGGGTTCAAGGCATCCCTTCAGAGCACTGAGCATCCTTAGCACAGCACTGGGCTGAAAGCAAATCCCTCACTGTCAGCTATAGGGGAGATTTTGCAGAGAATCAGAAACTTGTGATTATTTTTCTGACCCTAGGCATGCCTGCTGGGGAGGCAAGCTGTCTGGAGTGAATGGAGGACTTGCACTTGGACCAGCCAAGTTCCTTTGATTTTCCTCCATTTCCTTGTCCGTAGCGATGACAGAGCCGTTGGGATCTGCTGGTGAAAAGCTCCATTAGAACTGAGTGAATCTGGGTTCTGCATGAGTAGTTGATCCTTAGGCAGACAGAGGGAAGAGATGCTTATGAATGGCTGAAAGCAGGAGAAAAGAGCTGGTGAACCAGAGGGACTCTCAGTCCCTAGCAGGATACCCAGTTGACACTGAAGACTGCATCAAAATACTGAGACCTCAGGGAGACCTCAAGTTTGCTCCTAAGGTGGCAGTGAGAATATGCCAAGCAGGGATGTTACCTGTAGAGGATGGACACTTTGCTCACCCTGCAGGCTAAAAGCTTGCAGCATTATGAGAGAAGGGACATAAAGCAAAAAGGTCTGAGGGTTGCCCAAGCCAGAATCTACCAGGAAAAGCTGAATGTGCTGTGCGAGGCATCAGACAAGCAAGCACTTGGGGAAAAGCTGCAGAAAGTGAATTTCCTGATAAAGTTTTGCAAGTGTTTACTGACACCCACAGAGCATGTGTATTGTGGGAACAAAGACAGCAGTGTCTTCCCTACTAAGGGGTTCTGCCTGGGCACCATGGATTACATTGCAGCAAAAGATGCCTGGGTTATCAGTGAAAAACTAATTCCATTTCTTCATCCTTTTGAGCTGGATGTTGGTCCACGATAATGTCATTCCTGTGACAGTGACACTGAAAGAAAAGCCACAGATGGCTGAATATAAACAAGTGACATTCAGGACAGTGTTGCTTTCTGTCCCCACTAAAGTGTTATGTGAGATCAGCATTACTGAAGCAGCAATAGTTGCTTTATTTGGAACCTCAGAGCTGACGGATTATTTTTACCACTTTGTAGTCATTTAACAGATGTGGGGCCAAAACGGAAGAGAAAGCATTTGAAGAGTTTGAGCTCAAGGACCACAGTGCAGCAATATATGCTCCTTACACAGGGGCTGAGAGAGAAGCTGAGCAGTCTCATTGACGTGCCATCTGCAGCAGAAGAGCCTGGGGTGGCCACTCCAGGGAGAAAACCAGATCTTCTCACTAAATAGACCCCAAAGAATAAAGGAAGTAAAAAGAAGTAAACATTTTGCAGCAGACAAAGCAGGAGATATTTCAGCAAAAGTCTGGTGCTAAATATATCCCTAAATATATCCTAGTGAGGGAGGCATCAGCAGGGCTCTGACAGGGGCCTTTGGATAAATATTTCACAGCATTGCAGCTGTGTAGCTCTGCCCTGGGAATCCTTTTGGTTTTCCACAGGAAAATGAGAGCTTAGATGAAGTTATTTTCTATAGCACAGTATATCCCCAGGTCCCCAACATCTTTGGAAACAGCAGTAGTGGCAGCTTGTGCATCACTGCTTTAGCAAAGGATAGCCATCAGCCAGCAGTGCCAGAGAGGGCAACTTCAGTCTTAGTCCCTTGTGCACAGAATGTTTTATCTTTCTTGTGAAAATGCATTGTTAAATGAACCTGGCCATAAATAATTTCTTGCCTGTGGTGAACAGAGGTGATTTTCAGTCTGAAAGTATGAATTTCTAATCAAAAAGAAGGCTAGTTGGGAAGTGTTTCCAGCACACTCTCTGGAGGTTTCAATGAAAGTACTGGGGAGTAACATGCGGAGTTGGAGATTGTTATGAAGTGCTGCAACTTAAAAAAAAAAAACCCTAGCAACATAAACAAGCAAAATCCTGTGAAAATCACAGAAAAAAAAAGTAGCTATTATCAGAACAAAGAAAGATGCTGTATCAGATAATTGCTATTGTCACCACATGGTAGCTGACATTGCGTGTTCCCCACCACTTTTCACAAGTGAAAGCCGTGTTCTTGGTGATCTGCTAACAAGCACCCAGCTGGATAATTTTCAGATATGTCATGCAAGTATGCATGCTTTAGGGATGGAAATATTTAACAGAAGGAGAAGGGGTGTTTTCTATTAGTTTCACAGGAAACCTAATGTTGAAGAAGTTCATCTGGCAAAGATGCAAGACTGGCAAGTAGAGGTACTGAGTATGGTATCACTGGGAATTTTTTTCAACCTTTATTTTTTCTTAGGGAAACGTAGGCTTGACTTTTTTGGGAAAAGGGCATTAATCCCCAAAATAGAACTGCTAGCTTTTATAGCAGACAGAGTACATCCAAAATAGTAGTGCTTGACTTCACAGTTTGGTTGGCAGGGTTTAATATGTGACATAATATTACTACGGATATATCAACACTCATCCTATCATTCCTCTGTTACTGTTAAGTAAGGAAGGTATCAAAATAATACACCTCGTAAAAATAGCATGGAGTCTGTCTCCAGTCTGTGTTTATTGCTGTAACTGAACAAAGCTTGGATTATCACCTACTGATACTTGATTCACACAGATAAAGATACAGTTATGACACTTTTTTCTAAATGGCAGGTTTGCACAATGTTCCCACTAGCAAAATGATGCAGTACAATCTGTGTTGCTAATATAGCATATATGTCATTATATATGGTGTCTACACATGATAGGTATTGAAAATATAGGGTACCAAGGTACCTGCAGGTGCAGAGGTGCATTGGATTTGGTCCAAATGCCCCAAAGAGCCTGACTAAGCTCTGGGAGTCTAAACGAGTGAACGTGCTTGACAGTTGTAAATAAAACCAAAAAGAGTCAGTAATGGCTCTCCTCCAGGCAAGTGAGGGCAAGAGTGGCTCCAAATTGAAGCATTTTCATTGTGTTGCATTGCCAGGTTTTGGGCAGAGTCATGTCACAGGAGATTGTGGCTGGAGGGTAGTCTTATTCTGCATGGAATGAAGTCCCTGGAAGCACAAGATAAGTGAAAGGAAAAGACAATGTATGTGGGTGCAGGAGGGAAAGAGAGAGTTCAGGATCTTGGAAGGTCCCCAAAAGAGAGTTTAATTATAATTAATATCAGGAACAAACAGGAGGAACTGGAGCTCTGTGTCTAGTCTGAAAGTTGTGATACTACAGGAAATCTGAAACATGGTGGGACAACTCATATAACTGGAGGATCACAATGGACAGCTATAAGCTGTTTTGTAAAAATGGGCAGGGAAGAAGAGGAGTCATGCTCTGTGTTAAGGAGAACCTTGAATGTATAGTAGTTAACTATGGCAATTGTAGAAACCCTAGTGAATGCTTCTGGGTAAAGATCCAAGGAAGATCTTGCAATAACATTTTCTACCAATCTCCAAACGAAGATAATAAGGCCAACAAAGTAATATTTGTGTCACTTAAGCAAGGTTCAGGTCAACAGAATCTGGTTCTATGGGTGACTTCAACTACCTAGATATTTGTGGGAACAACAATATTGCAGCTCATAGATCATCCATCAAGTTCCTGGAATGCATACAGGACTGCTTCCATCAGACAAACGTTAGATGTGCCAATGAGGAATGAGGCACTTCTGGTCTTGCTACTCACAAACCAAGAAAATCTGCTGTGCAATATCTCACTTAGTGATAGCCTTGGCTGCAGTGATCACAACATTGTGCAGTTTGGGATTTGTCTGAGCATGATAAAGGTTAGTACTAAGACAAAGGCTTTAGATTTTTGAAGGGCAAACTTCAGCTTGCCCTGAGCTCAGTTGGGAAGGATTTCATTGGAAGCTTTCATGGAGGGTAAAGGAACTAGTGAGTGCTGGGAAATTTTCAAAAACAGTCTCCTGCACAAAACCAGCTAATCCTTTTTCAAACTTCTGATGTATAACAAGTGGGGTCTCCAGTGATCAGTATTGGGCCCAAAGCTATTTAATGACTTGATAAGTCACCTTGTCTAGATTGTGCTTTTGCCAAGAAATTTTGGACCGGGTAAACCTTAAGGTCCCTTCCAACCTGGCATTTTATCATGCTATGAATATCATCTATGTATCCACTCCTATTTTGTTTGTAGGCCTCTGGCAAGTTGAACATATGTAACAATATTTATTTCCATCATAGTTATTGGGCTTGAGTTATTTGATTTTCCATTAGAATAACATCATGCTGCATGCATTTTATTCAGATTTGACATAGAGGAATTGAATATTCAAACAGCAAAAATAGGCAGACTTGTAAAATGCACTTTGAGACAATTTCTTCTTTTGTCTGGTTTCCAAGGGAAATAACACTTGTGCAACCACATTGTCTGTATGTATGTCTGCCTCTCTGCCTATCTGTTTAAGATCTGAGCCCATTCACATTTGCCAACAAAATCTGGGAGAAGTGTAGAGGCACCAAAAAATATGTTTTATGAAAACCAGTGTCTAGGAGGAGAAGGCTTTATGTCAGTGGATGATAAAGGCTTTAACCATGGTGTAGCACAGTGGAATGCTCCAGATTCAGCTTACGAAGCCAGTCACTACTACAGCAGAGTGAACACACAGGATAGGCAGCTGTGAAAACCCAGCTGAAAGCCAATGTTTTAATCAGAGCTTGAACCTCACTAGATGTAAATCAGCCAGAGGACAAAAGTTTGTAGGAGGCAGATTTTCATAAACCTACCTGAATAATACAAGGCTGACATATACTGGGTAACCACGTATTGGCTGTGTCTTTTTTTTCATTCAGCTCAAAATTTCATCCAAGCTGTCTGGTCCCAAAGAGATTAGGCATTAGCACAACCTGTCACAAGCTTTGTTCATTTAGGTTATGTAGGAATGAGCATGAGATCTTGGTTACAGCAGCTGTTTGTGCCTTTTTTCTTCTGCGTTTGTAGCAGGAGGAACCAACTCTCTGGGGACCAAAGTTGACCTCACAAAACTGGTTTTAGTTTTGGTTTTGAGCCAAAATTCTGGTTTCCAGCACTGGAGGAACTTGGTAATATTCTCTGCTCAATTTTCTAATAAGACTAGTAAAAATAACGTTTCTATATTGTCAACAGGAACCTGAAAGCACCTGAGGAGTTGGGGAACAGCTGAAGGATCACTTTGCCACAGAACCGGTCAGTTTTCTGCATTCAAATCATGCAGGATGGGGAAGGACATGGGGTAAGATTGAAGTTTAGCAAGTGTGTAGCTGATGAAAAAATCTGTGAATGAAATGCAGGGCTCAGGGCCAAGGATACAAGCAGATATCTTTGCCCTGGACTCCTCTACAATTTTGTCCGTCAAAAGTTTAAATTCATTGCCAGAGGGGAAGCTAAATATTGCTGCATTCAGCACCTGTTTCTGCTTTATCCATCTCATCAAGTCAGGAGAGAACACTGAGGATAATGGCAATGTACAACTGTGAAGTTGCACAACTGAAATTGCACTACAACTGAAATTGCACTTGTTGCTTTTCCTTAAGTAAGATTTGCCTTTCAGATGTTTAAACATATCTGAACTTGGTCATGACTGAATAAACTGGGGCTAAGTCAGGTAACCATGTTGTATGTTACATCTCTTTTTCTAAGACATTTTTTTTTAGGTGTTATGTTGTGCTTTGTACGTTCATTATATGGTGCTTCAGATCACATGCCTCTATGCAGTGCTGGGTTGTAAGTTAAGCATTCTCCTTCACCCCACTCCCAAATGTTTTGCCAGCAGCCACTACAAAGTTGAGCTTTTTGACAATACCCAGTCACGCTGTGTGAATGAGAAAATTTTAGCTTGGACTCTAAATTTCTGCCACCCACAGACATTGTACCACCCGCAGACCTGTTGCTTTAACCTTCTCTTCTTCCCTTTATTTTCCTTCCCCCTTTCAGTATGCACTAAGACCATCAGTCCTCCATGAGAGGGGCTCCCTACTAGCCCCTCTGTCCTGCAGTCCTCCCCCCTTGCTTGTCCTCAGTGGATGGCTGTGGGAAAGTGTTATGCCTCTGCCACTTTCCATGGGAAGCAAGGCACACAGAGCATGTCTAGGTCCGAAATCATGTCTATCTGGGTCACAAACTAAAACCGAGTTCGGACCTGACAGGTTTATTCATCTGATCTGGCAACTGGGAAGTGCACCTGGGGTCTACTGCTTCAAGACACCCCAAAATGTTTTCAAGAGGATGCCTTACGAAATGCTGAAATAAATTTAGTGGTGAATGGAAGCATTGAGCAGTTGCTCTGCTCTCACAATTCAAATAACAATTGGTATGGTAAGTAACATACCTTTTCACACAGATTTAAATACTTCCCTAAGAAATATGTTCAGATAAAATAGAAGAAATTCTGAAAATAAGAAACTGAAACCCAAGAAATGGAGTGAAGGGCACGTGTAGAAAACTTGAGAACACAAAATATGTGCTAATATTACAGCTGGTGAAACAATGACCAAGGCAAATCCTGGTAATTGTCCACAGCAATATGAGAGTGTAAACAGTCAAGGGAGAGAGAGGCAAGGAGAAATTTATTTAGCCTGGCAGTCAACAATGATTTGAGGTTGTGGTGCCACAAAAAAATAAAGCAGTGCCAAAGCCCCAGCAGTGTGTACATGCTCAGTCACGCAGAAATCGCCTCTCTGGGTCAACTGCTCAGAGGAGAGATCTCCTGTTGTGCAGGGACAACTGCTGCGCCAGTACAAGGGAGGCGCAGGAGCCCCAGCCACTAAAGCTCTGCACTGCTTTTTTGCCTCCCAGACAGGATTGGGAAAGTGGAGCCCATTGTTCCCGGGTCTTTAGGCATTGCTTTACTCTGTCACTTCATTTCCATAATGCTCCCCGGCCTCCCAGTAGCCCAAATTGATTTGATTAATATGGTTTTGTGTGGTTTAGGATTCATTATTTGTTATGTCCCCCTCTCTCAGTTTTGTATTAGGTAATCTTGGTCCCTGTGCAAAAAGATCATGCTGGAGCCTTAATTAAAATCTATGGGCACAGAATAAAAGCATTTTCCTTTACTCCTCTGTGTGCGATCCCCATACTGCTGTCTGTTCTTGTGTCCCAGCTGAAAATAAAGAGGGAAGAAGACATCACGGCCTGTAGCTTTGGGATAGGCAATAGCATGACTTGGGAAGATGGGGGAGGAGAATCCTTTATATCTAGAAAAACTGGACCCATGAAAATAAAAAATTCAGAGTAGAGAGGGTAAGAGAGAGTGAACAAGTTCTTCCTTCTCCATCCTCCCATCCCCAGGCATGTCTATGTTTCTCTGCATTATCATTGCATCTGGAATGCTTGATGCAGAAGGGTTACTAATCTTCTCTTCAGAAGCTCCTTGGTGCACTTCCTAGGTGGTTGCCTAGATATTTTTCAAGGGCTGGACTCAGCTTTCATTTTGTAGGCTCTTGGTAGTCAAGGAAGGGTAAGGAATCACAGAGAGGAGCCACAAAGAAAGGTATAGTATTTTCTGGGAACTTTTACTTTGTTGAAGCTGAGATACTGCATGCCTATATGAGATAACTTTGATTTTTAGATGACATAGCAAAGTTGTGGAATCATATAAGTGTTAGAGGATATCGCAAAATATTTGGTGGCTTTCACCATCTTCCTGACAGCAGCACAAGCCAGCTCAGCCAGTGGTCCTTCTGCTTGTTTTATTTACCTCAAAGATGGGAATTCCTCTTCACCTGGGCACTCTTCATAGATTGTGCCTTTAAGAATATTTTTTTTCTGTCATTAAACTTCTGTGTTTTTTTACTCTTCCTCACCATCCCTTATCCCAGACTAGTAATTCTTTTACCTCTATTCAAGTCTGGCAGCATTATCATCATTCACCCATACCAGTGTTTTGATCCAGAAGACATTTTGTCAACCTCAGTGATGCTGTTTGTTAGGTTCAACCTTTGTTCAGCAGCACATCGTATTTAAGACCACACGATCTCCCATTTAAATATTTGCAGGTGCTCCTTCGGAGTCAGCAAGAATTATATATTTACTTCCTTCTAATAAGTCACTTGCTATAGCTCATTAATCACTGGTTTTACCCTTTCAATGCATCTGGTGAAAGTAGCAATATGATATTTGAGTACTTCTGGAAATAAGACAGCTCATTAATTAAAGCAGTGTGTAAACCCAATTTTATTTTGCTACTCATTAACAAACCCACAAGTAGGGTTTTACACGCAAGAATATTTGTATAATTCAGCAGAACTGTGACTATTTATATAAATAAATAATAATTTTCAAAATAACATTATGAATAAGAGGTCATATTTGCACAAAAGGTTTGTTTGACCACTGTGTGGTTTTGTATCTATTTCATCTATTCAAGAAATACGTTAAAATAATCTTCTCTAGTGTTATTAGCCTTGCTGTTTGCACAGAAGCTATATGTGCGAACTATTTTTCCAAGCAAGTAATATGTGTGTATCTAAATTCTTTTTGCAATAATTTCAGGTGATGCATAAAATCACAACAATCAAAATTTAAAAATGCAAATGGGGTCACTAGTGCTTTAGATAGAAAGGTCACATTGCTAATTTTGTTTTTCAGTTCTGTGTAAAACTGTTTTTTATTCCGGGTGATTTCTCCCTTATACAGATATAGAAGAAATTCTGTCCCTTCCCTACTCAGGAATGTTTTTTCTCAGTTGGTGGCCATAAATATGCATTCATAATTGAGTGCAACAACTGCATACTAAAATTTGTCCCCTTTGTTCGGTATTTGACACTAATGCTTCGCTGAATTATTCTTTCATGCATACAATGTGATCTTGACCCTATTTGTGTAAAGCATTCTCAGGCAGACCATAAGCATCACCCATCAGCTCATTTTTCTTTTCCTCCCATGGGTTAGTTTCAGTCTTGATGAATAAGATGCGGATTTATTAGAAATGGTGAAGAGATCCTTGTAGGATCCTGCCTCTCTTCCCTTGTTAAAATGTCAACACATACTGTATTTTAGTGTAAACTACAATCTTAAAGTTGGGGACTGGGAGACAGCAGGTTGTGGGGAAAGAAAGCCTCCTATAATACTTGCTTGCAGTGAGTCCCAGCAACCCAAGTAGTTTCAGGTTTTCAACACTAGTCCTCACATCACACTCAACCTGAGACTCTAGCAGTGCTTCACTCTGGCTTTCAAGGGAACATTTCAGCCACCCATGCCCAAATAGCTCCATGCTGGTCCTGTCTGTACCAGAGAGCCTAGGTGTCTAATGGGTCTCATGCTGAAAGACCTGGGCTACAGATGTTTTGTTTCTCACCCCTTCATTCACCTTGAGTCTGCACCCACTCCAGATGTACTGTAGAACAACTTCAATGAAAAAGGTATTACTTTGACCTCATGATGGTAGGCTCAGATCTTTGTACGCTACCATAGCTTCTTTCATTCATCTGTGCTCCTTCAGACACCATGCCACTGCTTCCTGGGAAACACTCTGTAGCACAAATCTACTCCTCAGTGCATGTTGGTATCACTGCACCAGCTCTGCTGCACAGATAAAGCAACAACAGAAAGAAAGAGAAGAGAAATAAGATTATGGTTAATAAATTTCAGCAAACAACAGGAAAGCTGCAACCTTAACTCAGGTTTGAAGTTATGAAAGGACTATTTCAGCAGTGGCAGCATCTTCTTTTCTGTACTCTGTGTACAACACAGGATCATAGGATAATTTAGGTTAGAAAATTATTTAAGATCATAGAGTTCAGCCATTAAGCCAGCACTGCCAGTTCCACCACTAAACCATGTCCCTAAGCACCACATCTACACATCTCTCAAATACCTCCAGGCACGGTGACTCAACCACTTCACTGGGCAGCATATTCCTGTTCAGAGCTCTGCTTTCCTGCACCTAAGTAGATGTACTTCTCTTCTGTACCACAGATTACATGGTACTTAAAATGATTATAGAGAGGAGGAAAAAATGGAACACCAGCCTGCAGCACAGAGATGTTCTTTTCAGTCCATGTCAATGTGTGTACAGGAAAAGTGAATTCAGCTTTCTGACCTCAATGGGCACATCTGTGTAGTAAAGACATAATGCTACAAAAACCAAACACATTTTTGAAACGCAGTCTCTAACTCCCACTTCCTCCCTTTGCCCCATAGGAACCAGGCATCTGCAGTGACGAGGAATTGAAAAAGGTCATTTATGTGTAGGGAAGTATGTAGGTATGTAAAACTGATGCTCAGATGGTGGCTTTCCTGCTCTGAGTGCCCACTGCACCTCCTTTCTCCCTCGGTGCTCCAGCAGACAGGAGGCAACACTGTGCTACAAACCTTGCAGAAGCAGCTCACACAGCTCTGGTAACATTGACTAATCCTGGGTTATGCTTCAGCCATCAGCCTTCATAGGAAGGAGAGCTGGCCATAGAGCCATATTCCTTGCCTCCTGGCCACTTTTTCCACAATTTCTCTACAGCTGTGTGGAGTGTGGATTTTTTCTGGAAACATCCCACAGCATCACCTGTCCCCTCTAGAACATACTGTGGCATTGGATTGGTTTGCTTTAATTCATCTGAGTGTGCTAATGGCAGGTATTGAGGTAGAAATAACATTGACATACCTTTAGCAGTAGAGACTACACTGGAAACAATAACCTTTGTCTAGGAAAGGCAACATCTATGAAACTGGACATGGAAAACCCGGATTTTTTGGTCTAAAATATTTTTTACGATCGCATGTATGCTGAATTTCCTCTTAAAAGTCATGTGCAGATCATTTAAATCCCAGGCTAACTTGCATTGGTATTCCATTCAAAACGTTTCTATACACCAGGTGTTTCTCCATGATTACTATAGATATCTCAAAAGCTTCTTAGAGATAGAAAATGTTCTTTCAGATACCACTGTGGTAATTATTAGCAAATTCTCACTGGCAAAAGTAATTAGCAAATAATTATTAGGAAATAGAAGTAATCAGGCCCTGCAAAAAATTCCTCCATTGGCAGGAGAGACTGGAAAAAGGAGATGCAGAAAATTACTTTTACAGAAGCTTAAAAATGTAAGAGTTCATTCACATAGAAAAATGATTCAGCACAGCAAACTGAGATTGCAGATATCTTTGAGGGATGCTGCAGCCGCAGTAACAACCTTCTTCAATCATAAGGTGTCTAGGGAAGGTTATATGATTAGCAGGTTTAGAAGAGCAATCAGTTGACAGGGAAGAAAGCAGGCAGGATCACACATAAGTAACCGCTGCTGCTTCCACACAATTCTAAATATAAGGCACTGAGGGATATCAGGGCTCCCATGTACTACTCACAAAAACTGGAGGGAGAGCACAAGAATGCAATCACCAAATTAATAGCTCTTTTAGAAAGGCCATGGAGATTTAACCTTTCATGGCTGAAAGGCTGGACTTTCAATGCGGGGCATATCTTACTAAGTCAGTATATATTCATTCATCCTCAGGGCAGCATAAACAAGGAACTCCTGTTTCCGACACAGCTCTGTGTCACACGCAGAGCAGCTGATGGAACAAAGAACCACATTTGTACGTGATCAGAGTAACACCCTTGAATACTCATTGCCACTGGAGCCTGGTGCTGCTGGAGAGGTACTGCTCTATGTCCGCAGGAAAAATCACCCTCTCTTCACAACCTGTGGTGCACCAGCCTCAACATTAATATTTTGGTTTAGAAAAATATACCAGATTGCTAGGATGCAAATGGAAAGGAAATATATTGCACGTGAAGTTAATGGATTGCTTCATACTTCACTCAACATTAAAAGGCTGATTGCTCTTTTTTCAGTCAAGTGCAAGAACTCTTACTTTATCACTTGCTATTCTACTTTCACCCATGCCAGATACCACTTCTGATGCCCAGTCGCCCCATTCCCTCTTGTAATACTTGGGGCTGATTTGCTTTTTATGAAACAGAGAAGTTAACTCTGTGTTAGGACAGCTGGGATGTAGCTGTCAGTTCCTTTTTATTATCAGCAGCACCCAGCTGGATGTCTGGAATTCACAGACACTGGGGGAGAACCATGTTTGCTTGAATTCTAAAAGCAGGTTGCTTGCTGGGAATGAATACTCTGCAACAGTTGCTAAACTTTGCCTCTCTGGAAGTAAAAGTAATCTCAGAGGCTGCTAAAAGTAGAAGAGAAATCAAACTGCTCCTTGCTCATCAATTCATAATCTGGTTAGTGCTTGGGAGTTTTGCTTTTGCTGCAAAATAATCTGCACATTAAATATTCTTTTTTATGATTAAAATCCATAACAAAATGAAAGCTAAGGGGGAAAGCCCAAACTCTAATTTCTTGAAAATCAGTACCCATGGCCACTAGTTCCTTGTGAAGTAAATAATTATGCAGCTCTAGCAGCTTTAATATTTATATTAACTTTGGATGAGAATCTATTGCTGGGTACTTCAAAGTTAGATCATAAATGGTGTTCTGTTTGCCATATGTCAAATAAGCAAACCTTGCTTAATCCATAGTCCAAATATTAGGATTCATGCAGTGGCACTGCTGCCTTGAACAAGAAAATTTGCTGAATTTCTCCTTGTGGGGGCTTGCAGCTACATGACAAGAGTTTTAAGTGCTTCCCTCCTTAATCCAAATTACCAAATGACTTGGAGAAGTCTTTTACTCACTGGCCTCTTAATTCCCCTTTGCTAAACTAAGCTTGTCATCTGTGACAGATGAAGACATTTTCCTTCTGGGACTTCAGGCTGCTCTTAACACATGGCTCCACTGCTCTTCATTTCAGCCTCACTTTGAAATAAGCTGGTTTTCCATATTGCCCACACAGGAGACAGTGTGTCAGGCATCCTGGTGGAGACCTCCTCAGACATCTTACTTTTTCCTTTATTTTAGGTTGTATTTGTTTGCTTTGCTTTGCTTTGCTTTATTCTTAGACTGCAAAAAAAAGTTTAGGCTTGCTAGGTGGTCATTTCATTTTCATTTCTAGAGAAGTCTGAGCTATTTCCCACTTACCTAAAATCATGACCATACTTCAGTTGTTAAACCTGGGCTACGTCATTCGCATATTGACTGAGAAGTCTCTGCCTGCTCAATATTTCCTGTGCAGTGAGTTTTAATAATATGCTGGGCTAACTACCACTCAAAAGTATAACCAAACTGGGAGCTTAAATAGATAGCTCTAAATACTTAAAAAACAAATGTATTGTAAAATAAACTAACCTACAAACCAAGAAAATTATTTTTATGCATAAAAATAAATAAGAGTCCTGTGATAAAATATCTAAGAATATGAAAAAGGAGGACACAAACCAGAAATGCAGGCCTCCTACAGTGGGTTTTGTAAAGTTTTAGGGTGAAAATACACAATCTTATATTTGGAATGGGTTCTAAATGCACAGAAACTGTTCTGAGTTCTAGTCCTTCTGAGTTTGAAGGCATTCTTCCAAAATCAATAAACTTGAAAAAGACTTCTTGGGGTTTCTTTTTAAGCTTTCCTAAATGGTTTATACATTCACATACTTCTTATCTTCTGAGTCTAGCAAGCGCACCTGAGCCCAAGTCTGAACCTCCGAACTGAATTTCTGGAGACAAGCTGTGACCCTGAATTCACACACCATTTCGTAAGTACCTTTGTTTCTAAATTATCAATCTATGTAAATTTTTTTTTTTACCTTCTTTGTATCGAATCACATACTTGTACACCAAATACCTTGAAAAGAAAGATTCAAGGTGAGTCTGAATTTATCTTCAGCTTCCAAGAGCAGAGGCGTGTAGGAAGAAGCCAACAAAAACCTATTTGTGCCACCATATATAACACAGTTGAAATCAAGAGGAAGGATCACTAAATCCTCTGTAACACCTGGCAAATAAAATCTTACCTCCCTCAAAATCCACTCATGGAGCTTACTTGTAGAGCCTGATTAAACCAAGCAGCTTGACTCAGTCTTTTCTATTTACCTGAATTCTGTGCTACTGTGTTATTCTCCGCAGCAGTGGTACAACACAAAAGCAAAGCTTGATTTGTCAAGGAGCTAATTCAAGGCACTCAAGCAGAATCCTTTTCGCATCCAGCATTTTGGAGTCCATGTCAAAGCACTGCAATGTGCCACAATTGCCACAATGTGCTTGTCCCAGTAAATGCCACATCATTCAGTGGCAGCTCTTCAGCTTGGTTACAGATTATTTCTGTGGTGCCATGTCCCTGTGAGTGTGTGCATTCTCCTGCAACTGTAGGGGCACTTCATGGTATTGACAGTGCTTCACATGTTTGAGTCACCCTGAGCCCTGAGGATACAAACAGGGGATGTCCTTCATTCTTCAACCTATTCCAAAGACAAGTGTCCACTCAGTTTCATGACTACCCTTCTATTTGAAACACATAGTACAAATTAATTCCCCAGGAGGGAAAATCCTGGACTTTACAAGACAGCCTGATTGTGGGAAAGGACCCATCTCTGGTGTTCCTGGGTCAATGAAGCAAATCAGATGTTTGCCACAGGGACAGCTTGTGGCCAGATGGAAAAGGAGCTGATGATGCACCAGCTTACAGTCACCCCTTCCAATATGCAGTATGATGGTTTCTGGAATGGATAACCAGGAAAACACTCAGCCCATTGCCTCCTCCTGCTTTCCTCATCACAGCATAGCCAAGGTGATCCTTGGTACAAAAAAGGCAATTCAGATCCTTCTACCAAACTGAGTCAAGGCAATTCATAGCAAACACAAAAGCACATAATGACATTGGTGAAAAGCAATCAGTGGGTACTTATTTCAGAACACAGAAAGCATGTCATGCCTTAGGCAAAGTGTCATTTAAGAAGAAATGTCTGTGAGATTTCACTTTCTGTTGCAACATGAGCAGCAGCTCTGTAACGCGCAGCCAGCTTTCTCATATATCTAGAGGTAAAATAACATCTTCTTATGCTAAGTAGTACCAAATGCAGACAACTCTTGTACTAAATTGTGTCTGCCTGGAAAGGAGAGTTATCATGGTGCAGCACAAAAGATTTATTACATGGTGGCTATTTTCCTGAAATTAACAGCTGTCTTTTGTTGTAATCATTGTGTATATAAGGAAAATAAAGTCATAAGACACTGAGTACTTCTAACTCTTAAGGGCACTTTGCGTTGCCAAGGAGAAAACCTAAAGTTTGCACAACAGCTAAAAACAGACTAGCCTTAATTTTGCAAGCATGTAGTAATTTCACTGAGGCTGAAAACAAAAGGAAGCCTCCTCTCAGTTCCAGCAGAAATCTTTTTTTTTTGTGTGACTTTTTGGCACAAAAATGCAAGGAGAAATAGTAAGGTACTTTTCAGCTAGCATGCATCCACTTCCTTCTCTGAGGTAGCAATAATAATTGTTGAAATCCATCTTTAAAAACAGGAAGCTTTATCATTATGGCTTTCTAGCAACCTCGCCCTTTCTTGTGAACCCGACCCTGGCTACAAATCATCTGCTTTGATTCAAGCACAACTATTATAAGACTAAAGCACAGGTATTTCCTATTTTGCTTTAAAGCACATACAGCGTGTACTTTGAAACAGCCCTATTCAGGGTGACTCATCCAGTCCCAAGCAGGAGCGCTGCTTAATAGAGCTTTACACAGGAGACAAGCATGTTTATATCATGTTTTTGTTTATGTTTTATTTATGTAGAGTAGAGAGAATGAAGAGAGATCTCTTGTGAAAATATTATCTGAGAAGAAAGAGCAGGAAAATGCTGAGGATGAATTTGCAGAGACCACAGCACAGATGCTTTTTTTTGATGTATAAGCAACAAGTAAACACCTCTCCTGGCAGTACTTGTAAAAAAGGCCTCTCTGCATAGAAGCATAGCAGACTTGCTACTACAGTGATGTTTTCAGATTTCAATCCCTTTGCAAATGAATTCTTGACAGCGCATTCAGTGTTGGACATATACATGCTTGTTGATGCCAGCCATTTCCTCCCCAGCAGAGGAGTTGCTGGCCAAGACTGCTGCCCACCCAGCACCTCTCTGCAGTGTGGCAGGCTGGAGCTCACTGGGGAGGGCCATCAAAACTGTCACTCCTACTTTGTGTTTCTGCAGCAGAAATATCCTCTGCACTGCCCCAGGCTTTGCATCACCCTTATGGGAGAAAACCCCTCCAACTCCTCACTATCCAGGCATGCTGGTTCCCAGGTGTGGAACCTGTGGGCCATGTCAACCTGGGAGACCACTATCATCACCTCTGCCTCAGGCTTTTGACTTTTGCCAGCTGTGAAGCAATCCTGATAATAGAGAAAAGTACATTGGCTTAGATGCAAAACACTGCTAAGACTGCTTTAACCCCAGAAGAGCTTGCTGAATGCCTCTCTAAACCAGTCCAGGGACTGGACATTTAAATGGCTAACAAAAAGAGCCATTATAAAATATTATGGAGAAGACAGTACACCAGATCATTGTAGTTTTACAGCCATCTCTATTTCCAGTAGAGAACAGTGTATCTGACACTACTTCTAGCAGGGGTTTTACTGCTTTCCTCAAGCAGGTGGGAGACAAGTAATGGAACGTGGTTTGAGAATTTAGTTTCCATATTGCCTTGTGCCATCCGGACAATCCTAAACTTCTTGTTTATCTTTCCCTTCTTTGTCTCACATCTCTAGCATAGTGATCATCCAGAGGACCACTGCGCAGAGATGCAAGGGTCCAAGTGCACCAGCTCCATGCAAGGTACATGCACGCACTGGGTTATACTGAGGTCAATGTGCCTAAAGATAAGGAGCTCTGGTTTCCCATTACAGCACTGGTGGCGCAGTCTTTGTATCACTGCCTGCTCCATATCATTGTGTCTTTGTGGCATGTCTGCCCTGCTCAGAAATCAGCTGAGTTCACTGCAGAACCAGATGCCAGGGCTGTGCTGGAAGTAACTGGTCTACCATAGTAAAAGCTGCTGTTAAAATCACAGCCATTTCCTGAAACAGCTGATAAGACATCCTCCATCGAGCTCTACTCATTGACATTACTGCTGCTGTCTCTTAGGAGCAGCTGTCTGACTCTTCCCATTCCACTGCCTCTAGCCCCTGTGCCTCTGCCTTGGCTAGCATCCCTGGAGAGGTCCCAGCAGCATCTCCAGTGAAGCACATGTGTCCGAACTGTCCAGGCTTCGTGAGCATCTCCACAGAGCCCTGCATGGCATGGGCTTGCTCATGTCTCTCATGTGCCTCAGCATATCCAGAAGTGTCCAGGGAGCTGCTAAGGAAGTGACAAGGGCTGGCTGCAATTACAGGCTATGTCCTGGCAGTGAACTTGACGGTCAGGAACTGCAAAAGACTTCTGTGGTCTATGGCAGCATTTTCAGTACCTTTTATTCTCTGGGGTTTGTTTCATTTTGGACAAACCAGAGATCACTGATAATAGATGAGAAAAGGGGAGAGGAGGGTTTCTCATTTGCAAACACAACACTGCTTCTGCCAGAGGAGTTTTTTCAAATCCTCTGCAAGCAGAAGTTCACCACGGAAGATGCGCCAGGCTTTATACCCATAGTACCTGTGTCATGATGCCCAGCCAGCTGACAGGAATGGGCTCTCTTGAGGTTTGTTTCTGCTTACTGTCACCAGGAGGTTTTGAACATGTTTGTGTCACATCCCAGGAGGATGTGCAACTGCATGACATGGGACAGAAAGCGTTTCAGAAGGGAAAGGAAGAAAATGACTCTACAGAATGGGAACGAAAATTAGAAACAAGCAAACTGAGCCAGGAGTCTAACTTCTTTCCCCAAATGCCTTCCCAGTCTGTGACCTCTCATTGTTTGATTATCATTAGAGAAGTCTGAAGAGTGCAGTCACTGATTCCTGAGCAAATGCTAACCTGTAAGATGGGACATACTCATATACTTCACATTTTTACTGGTACATACGGGGCTTGAGCACTCTCATAACATGTTCTGAGACAAATGTGAAGAGCCAAAACAGCTGAGACACTGCTTATTGCAACAGATCAACCAAGACAGTGCAGGTTAAATGTTGCTTGTTACTGGTATTTTTTAGTATTCCTGCTTATTATAGATTTAATGGATGTAGTGCCCAGCAACCTTATCTGTCATTTCTGCTAGGCATGGCTCTAACCAGAGAGCTTACTAAAGGCTTTTCCTGGTCATATTAAGAAGCAGCTGTGCAGAAGATGAACATAGACGATCACATAAGAGAGCAAATGAGGCAACACTCAACAGCACAGCAAGGTGAAAGTATCACTCCTTTGTTGGGTTTCAGGGTTTTGTAGACAACGCAGCAAAGGCCGTTTTTAAGGGCACATTTGAAGAGCTGCTTTAGCAGTAGCCAGCTTCTAGAGTGCAGTGGACTCTGTAAATGCGCCCCAACTCTGAAAAGGAGTGTGGCAAGCTGGTGGGCCTAGGATAGACCAGATGGTGCTCTGGTGGCAAAGATGTGCAGCACCTGTTTATTTAGTCACACCAGGGTGCAAGGAGTAGGATGTAAACAAAACAGTGGGCCAGGAAAAAAGCAGCCCATGGTAAAATCTGATAAGAGAGGAGGAAGAAGGGGCTTCAGGGGCTGTGCCCCTAAAGCAGAAGGGTAGGGCAGCTGGTGACAGTTTGGGAGGGAGAAGCAACAAAGGAAAAACAGCCTCTTTCCTCCCCAGCCCTTGCGGTGTACAGTGATGATTAAGATCTGAAATGATTTATACTGAATGCAGCTATTGCTGTCTCACTTATCCCAGCTCTTCACAATGTAACTCCCGACTCACACCCTAGCCATCACTCTCCTCTTATTGATCATGATTCTGCACAAGGAACAGGCTGACATTCCTTCCTACCCACACACACTTGTCAGGCTTTTTGTGTACAATAATGATTCTTAAATACTTGGGCACTGAATTTCTTGCTCTGAAATCTTCAAAATCACTCTCGACATTATCCTTTTTTTCCAGCCTGCAAAGCTCTCAAGAAAGTCGCATGCAAAGCTAGCTTTATTGTAGCTGATGCAGTGTCATGGGTTCAACAGCAGCAGTTGTTATTCTCCTTTAAGTAGTAGCTGGTGCAGCACTGTGTTTTGGATTTTTGGCTTGGGAACAGTGCTGATAACACCAGTGT
>JASSUY010035402.1:0-15510 GCA_032466535.1 Forpus xanthops
TTCCCAGCATCTCTCATTGATGATGGGGATGACAACTATACATCAAAAGCATTCTTTCCTCCATTAGGGATGAAGTCCCCAACACTGTTAGAGCAATCTGAATTATCAGGAAGGTTTGAATCCAGCCCCTTGGCACACAAATATCCCCTGAGGACAATGCTCAGCCCTGAGAATAGCGTTGGATGGTTCAGATCTCCTAGGGAGGATCAAGATAGTTTCGATTTGAAGAGAAGGAAATCCTGGGGGCAAGGCAGGGTGAACTGCCGAGAGACTAGTGGGCAGCTTTGCTTTTGCAGGTAGCATCACAAACTCCCCCAAAGTAAGCACACATTTAGGCACATCCCTCTGCTAGCTGTTATCAAGGGATGCCGCCTGCTTGTAATTATGTGGGTGTTAAGCCAGTGAATGCATTTTGTTCACAAAGTTGCAGCCTAGTATTTTCATACTTATCATGGTCTCTGGTGGCTTTCTCAGTCTCTGCAGCATGAGTGAGAATGACTTGGATACTGGATATAGTAACTTGCAGGATCCTGGCATTGACATGTGAGGCTGCGCCACCCAGATACCCCTGCTCCATGCTACTGCCATGGCCTCTCAGTGCTGCAGGGGAGACCCTGCATTTTGGGGTGCTATGATGGATGGGGAGGTAGAGAAGGCAGCTAATTTTTGACCACACCACCATCTTTGCTCCCGAAATAGCTTCTTTCAAAGGAACCACCAAGGCTGTGTGCTTTATAAATGCCCAGCAGCGCAAGCCAGACTGATCCCTGCCCAAATCCTGTGCAGGCACAGCAGCTATTGCACGCTGTATGGGATAATCTGTGAGAAGTGTAAAGCTCTGTTCGCTGGAGCTCTTCAAGCTGATCAATGCAGAAGGAGGGATCTGCTGCTGCTGCTGCTTGCGTGTCTGGGCTGGGGTTCCTGGGGCCAAGCACGAGCATTCACTTGTGAAATTAAACAGTATTACATGTTATAAAACAACTTTGCTCCGATTTGGATTATAGACACAATTTCTGCACCATGGTCCTCTTTTCCATGGCCTAAAAAATGCTGGTGATAACGAGGACACATCCTCTCCTGTGGATAGAGCATGATTCTCAGGCATTAAAAGCAGACAGCCTGTGCCAAATTTTACCAATATGTAATTTATCCTCCTCTGTGCATCAGAACTAGGGGTTTGAAAAATAAATACATTAAAAGAAGGAGAGGGAACAAAAGGCTGCTGCTGCTCTGAAATTCAATCCAAAAAATCTCTGTCCAGTCCTCTGGGCTTCTCACTTAGAAAAGAGCTCTAGAAATAACACAGTTAAGGCAAAGGAGCACCCACAAATAACTGCGGGTTTGGGGAGGGAGTAGTTCTGTTCCAGAGGCACCTGGACAAAGTGTACTTGGGGTGGTTCTGCTCCCAAATGGGTGGATTATTCTCCCTCCATGGATATGAGGCCCTTCCAAGCCACCTGGTATGGCTCAGATTTGATATCCTTGTCTCGCCTGTTGTCTGTCCCCGGCATGATAAATGCCTGTATTGGTGGAAGGCTGTTTGATTTGGGAACTCGGCTGGAGAGGGTGGGGGGTGGAGGGATGGGGGGAAGTCGGACCAAACAGCGGCCACTGCTCCTCACAGCAATCCCGTGCTGTGGATAGGAGTGGTTTCCTCTCACCCCAGACCCTGGACATGTGTGGGGCGGCTGGTTCCCCACATGTGTTGTACAGACATGTTTCCATGCAGGCTCATTGTGCCTGCCCACCTATTTGCAGCTGGGGGAGCTGAAGCTGCTCTTTCTTGTGATTCATATAAAAAAGACTCTCTCTCTCTCTGGATGGAGTCGTCTCTGCTTTTATTGACCTGGTTCCGGGAACGACAAAGGCTTTTCCGTCTCCTGGATGCGTGATTTCTGAAAGGGCTCTGGAGCAGGGGCCAGCTCTTGCTGCTGGTGTGTTTCCAGCCCTCCTAACGTGATTAGTTTGACAGGCCCATTGGGTATGTTGGCAAGTCTAGTTTTTGTTTTGTGCATGAAAGTAAGTAGTGTGACAGGGCACAGAGCGCTGGGTAATGCTGGAATCTGTGCAGGAGGGAACAGAGTGGCTGGATAGTATTCTTGGCTGTGCCATGGATCTGCTATGCCACCTAGCCGAAATCCCTTGCCCTTTTTGATGGGACATTTCCGTAATGTCCCAGCTATCAGAACGTACTGGGGACTCCCCTTTTTCAGGCTGCAGTTTGTGTTATTTTGCCAGCAAAAGGTGTTTGCTGTGCTCTGATTTGGTGCTTGTTGACCTCTCAGAGCAATGCTGGGGGAAGGGTTGGACTCAATGACCTTAAAGCTCTCTTCCAACCTACTCGATTCTATGATTGTCTGTTTCTATGTTTCGATTAATGCTGAAACATACCAAATTCTTTTGGCTTGTTTAGATGGGACAAGGACTGGGAGTGCTCCATATCCCCCCTCTGCACAGTGCTTTTCGAAGTATATACACATCTGCTGCTTCCCAGCCCTCTTTGTTTTTGATCAGAGACATCAGGTTCACCCTAGTTTGCTCCTCTGCAAAGCAAGAATGAAGAGAAACTTCTCCAACAGCCATGGTGGGTCCTTGACTTCAAAGGCATGTGGTATTTGTGTTTCCTAGTTTTGGCACGTGTTCACCTGCAGTCAGGCCAGCGATGTTGGTTTTTTTCCAAGTAGGGCTGCCTTATGTAGAGGAGAGCCAGTTGTGCACTGATGGGCTTGTTGTCTCCCCAGAGCTGGTAGAGGGAGGAAGAAGAAGACTATGTGGCTTTCCCAAGTCACAGATGTCAATGGCAAATGAAATGGGTTGATGACTTTGATTTTCCCCCTTACAACAAGGAATTGGGATGTTCTGACCAGAATTTGGGTCTAGGACCTAAGCAAGAGGTTTGGCTTACTGCACACTGCATTTAGGCTGGGAGGGTTCCCCAAGACTGCTGGCTATAGCAGGTTATCAGGATCAGCCTTTAACCTTGCCACCACATAGGGCTGCAGGGAAGCATTGCTGCCTGCAAAGAGATGAAACTGAAACCTGGGATAGTTCGGGATTTCCTTGAGGTCCCAAAGCAGAGCTGGTGGCAGAAAACCAGATTTCTTGAGCCGCTCACAGTCATGCCAGCTGTGGGACACATTAGTAAATACTCTGCATAGACCAAAGCAGGTCATCCGGTACTCTGCACAGCACTGTGTGCTTATCTGTCTCTGTCTTTAGTTCTTCTGGCTGCCAAACCCTGAGATGACATTTAAAGGCTTTACATTTTTTCTCTCTTGCCAGTTCCAGATTAAATTTGCTGAGCTGTCAAGCTGAAGATGCTTTTCCCCTAAGTGCTGGCCCTGCAACAGCTCACCCTGCTTCATCCCTGCCTTGGAGGAGTCCAGCTGGGTTCCTCCTGCCTGTGCTGTCACTGGCAGTAACACAAGGGAGCTGAAGCAACAGCTCTGCTCATGAATATGTGAAGAGAAACAGATTTTAGCTTCACTTTTCCCTGTTGCTCAGGCCATGCTGGAATCAGATGGCAATAGGTGTTCAAAAGCAGCAGGCAGATCCATGGCTTGCACTGGAAAAGAGGTGGTGGGATGGAGAGGGCAATGATAGGGACTTACATGCAATCCCTTCCTCCTCCCCAGGCTTCCATCTGACTCAGGTCTTAGTGGTGAGCAGTGCTTGCAATGAGCTGGTGGGTTCTCAGCAGAGTCCCAGCAGGCTGGGTGCCTGCTTTAAGACAACCAGGATGAGTGACACTAATCAGCAGCTCTCCTGCTGGATTTCAGCAAGGAATTCGAGCTCTTGTCTGTATGTGGTGAGTAAATTGCTCTCATATCCCTGGAGGCTGTCACTAACGCTTTGCCATGCTCTGCTGGCACCAGAGGATGCCTCTATTGCTGCTGTCTGCCTTGGGGTCAAGCACAGACACATGTCTCCAGCTGTAAGCGAGCTTGTGGAGAAGAGAAACCTCCCCAGAACATGGATTTGCAAGCACTAGTGTGTCGTAGTCCCTTGCAAACAGTCACAGCCTTCTCCCAGCATATAAGCTGGGCTCAGAGCCTGTTTCCTGGCACAAGAAGAGGACGGTACCACCTCTGCTCTGGAGCACCTCATACAGAGAGCCAGGGATGGCCACAGGCACTGGAGCTGGAGCCATCCTTTGGTTCCACCACCAGCAGACAGCTCCAGCTTTAGTCCTCAGCACATTTTTGAGGGCTTTGTGCCGTATGGTTTTAAATCCATCCCTTCCTCTTGTAGAAACACCCTCCTTGACCAGGCCTGATGATAGAGCTAATCCTGAGACAGCTGTAACTCACTGGCCTTTGCCAGGCTCTCACTTCTGACTTTACATCCATCAGACCCTGCATGGTGTCTGTTGGGAGCTGTCTCAGCTGTCCCTGCACAGCCTTTTCCAGTTCAGAGCATACCACATAACTCAGTAGGGTGATGCCAGTTCAACCTGGCCAGTGGCCCTCTTGCAGCCCTGGCACTCATCACCATGCCCATGGACGACACCAAGCAGCTGCTAGATGTCAGAGACATAAGCTGACCTGCATCTTGGCTTTTAAGTGCAGAGGATGGAGCAAGGCTGTGACATGAGCAATTACAGTATTGGCTTCAATGACCAGAAGCCTGAGGTTGCTCCTGTCACCCAGGCTAGGAGGTGGAGGAATTTAAGTACCATTCTAACTTCTTCCAGAAGTAGCTGGGGTGCCTCAGCAACAGACAGCTTTCTAAAACTGAAAAGAGGGGAGGAAAACAAAGGACTGGTTAACCCTTTCAGCCATACTGTGCCCAGATGGAGCAACCAGGCTCCCTAGGGCTTAGGCTTATCTCTCTGAAGACACCCGTGGGCACGGCCATGTCCACAGAGCAGCAGGGCAGCACCTTCTCCCTTCTTCAGAGGTGGGATCTGCCCTTGGTAGAGCCCCTGGCTTGGTAGTGCTCAGTTTCAAAGCCCTGCCTGCTCACTGTCCCTCCACAATTGCTGCTGTGGACATTAATTTTTCCCAGATTTCTGCTTCCCTTTGAATATCCCTGCTACGGATCATTTTCCTTGCATGTGTTAGCTGGTATTTTCCCAAAGCTGAGTCTTGTGCTATTTCCTGCCTGTCTTTCTATGATTTCTCTTGCTCCCTCTTCTATTATGCCTAAACCCACCTTGGTCTTTGTTTCTGCTCACTTTAGAGGAGGCTGCTTGACCTTTTTGTTCTAGAAAGTTGTAAGAGGGGAGAAATCAACCATTGAAAAGACAAGAAATCCTGCCTGCCTGTGTCTTGCTTAGCACCTCCCCAGTTAGAGAAAAGCAATTCAAATCCCACGGTAGCCAGGGTGGAGGGTAAATCAGGTGTTTTGGGGCTGGGAAGAGGAAAGTAAGGGCTGTGGGGCAGGAGCAAGCTGCTGTGGCTGGTGTGGTTTGCAAGGTCTGCAAGGTGAAGTTCCCAACTGCAGCAGTGATTCAAATTGTACCGGCAGGTCTGAAGGACCAAGAGACAATGGGTGTTTCAGGGTAAGGCCAGGCTGGAAAAGAGGGGTATCTTCTCTGTGGTGCTGTACCTGGGGTTTCATGTAGGGAAGGGGGAACATAGAAATAGCTTGTCCTTTAGAAGTGTTTCTCCACAGTTCTCGATAGCTTCCCAAGTAGAAACCTATTTTGGGCTTTAAGTGACCCCTATGCAATCTATTCCTCATGCTGTGTGTGCTGCTCAAGCGCAAGTGTGTGATAACTTTCTTTTGTGGCTCCTTGTGGAGGTCCTGCCTCCTGAATTGCTAGTTGTGGTTTTTATCTTTTCCAGCTGCTGCTTTTGTTTTTCTCTCCTGAAGGATAGAGGGATTTCAGTAAGTGGGACAGGGCTGCTGCAGATCCCCTTGCCCCACAGTGTGCCCTGAGCTGGAGACAGAGTACCCCCAATATTGTGTCCTCTTGCTTTACCCCAGTTCTCATGCAGCTGGCTGCGTTGTGGCACCTCCAAAGGAGGTGGGCAGCCCTGTTTGCAGGAGGAGGTAGAAACAAGGTGGGAATTGAGAGGATGGAGTGGAAAGGGTGACTTTTCCCATCTGGACCAATAACTGCCTTTGCACACCCTTCTTTTTGACCTTGCCTTCCTTGTTACTCTTCATCAAAGTAGTAGGACAATGCTGCTTTGCCACAAAGCCCCGTGCCAGGGGACCATCACCTCACGTTACAAGCTCAGGAGCCAGATGTCTTAGAGACTAAATATACCTGCTACTGCAAGCTCTTGGCTTCTACAGGAATAAATCTTACAGAGGTAACTTTTTGCTGTGCAATTCTCAGGGTTGGCTCTGCTATAGTTTCCACTGAGACAGCATTTGGCTAACACGGCCAAACATGAGTGGAGCAAGCCTGGAGCTGTACAGAAAGTGATTAAGATAAGGCAGGGTTATGATTTGCCTGCCTGATCCTGAAGCTTTGTGTGTTATTTAGTGCATGTAGCAGGAGGTCAGCAGCCTCCTGATAATTTTCATTAGATTAGTTGGGCAGGATAATCACCTGCTAACAAAAAACCAACTTGACTGCCTGTTCAATAGTTGGGATTTAACTGAAAATAAATAGTCTTGTAATTATAAGGACATTGTCAAGGTCAAGAGGCTCAAAGATTCACTTTCTTTTTTCCTCTGGTATGTTTACAGAGATCCTGCAATTCTTTGTGAGGATTTTATTTTCCTCCCTTAAATTCAAGGCTTCAGAGCTCTTAAAGGAAATTCAACACTTTCCACAGCAGTGGACGTGAGTGGTGTTGCAATAACTAAGCAGTGCTCGTGCCCTGCTGCAGTTGAGTGACCCCATGCTAATGAGCAGGGCACTGACTAGCAAGCTGGGAGTGCATGCCGCCAGCCGAGGAAGACCTAACAGGGGAGGAGATGCTCTTCTCTCCTCATCCGTGCTAATTGTGGGATGGATCCAGCTCAGAAGACCAGGCTGTGCATTGCTCCTTACATAGCATCCCTCCTTGGGAGTGGACAGCCCAGCATAAGCGCCACCCTGTTGAAATGAGAATGTGCTTTAGGTCCAGGGGTGATTTGCTGCTGCAGTTTGCTATTGCTTTCAGAAAGACCTAGAAGGAAAAATGTTGGGAGTGAAGCTGATTCCTTCATCAGTACCAATGGTATTTGCTAAGGAAGCAAATAGGATATTGAAGCTGGGGTTGATGCTCATGCCCTACTCACACATCTGACATATTCCAACCTAGAAGTGGCTATGCTTGCCATTTATCTTCCACAGCCGCATGCAAAAATAAAGCCTGGAGGGATCTTTGTGATCTTATAATCTGGCTGGCTGCAAGACTGATGCTTGCAGGAGGAGATCTGGGCAGGGCTTGCAGATGCTCAGGGTAGGTTCAGAGCTATTACTTCCAAAAGTGATGGAGAGCTTGCTGTGTCCATGCTGGGTGCTGTGGTTCCCCAGCAGTATGTTGCCAAGGCAGATAACATTGCCCTGAACCAAGCAGTGATCTGGAATATATGGAGGAAGCTCTCAGCTTGCTGTCCTGAGCCCAGCTTCAAGCCAGGAGGGCTGCTGGCTGTATAGGGAGACTTCAAACCCAGTGACCTCCATGGCAGAATAGGCAGAGTTTACGTGCTTGTGCCAGCTGTACATACCTGTGCCATGGAAAAAGTGACATGCTTATGTGGCCAGATGAGCTAGTTCGTTGAGCCTGTGTTTCTCTTTAGCTTTGTTCTTCCCCAGCCTGATTGCCCCTAAGTGGGAATTCTCATCAGTGGAGATGATAGAGCTTGCGCTTGTCCATGTCATCTCCACTAGGAATCTGCTGCTCTTGTTGCCTGTCACAGACTTTGATGGATGCCTGAGGGCATGGCTTGGCCTGGTATGCCAAGTGACTAGTGGTGTGGTCCGATGACTAATGCCATGCACACGCAGCAGGCACATAGGTGCACCCTCTCTCTTCCTCAGCAGGAGATGGGAAGAAAGGGCACTGCCTTGACAGCTTGGTTTGAAAGCAAAATGACTCCAGGGTTTATTTCCCTCCCCCATAGTCTCTCCTCATCTCTTCTCCTCCCCCCCCTTTTTTTTCTTTTTTTGCTTGACAGAAAAAGCATAACTTGTCTTTAATGGGTGTTTTGTGCCTGTCTCCTGCCAGAACTCAGAAGAGAGGGGGCTGGCTGGATCAAAGCAGCTCCAAGTTGGGAGGCTGTTACACGTCTGGCCTGTCTGTTGAAAACAAAACCACACCAAGAAAAAATCAACTCTTATTTCTCCCCCCACTCCCAGTTTCCTCTTACACCATAAAAGCAAAGCTGTGGATGCTGTTTAAGCCCTCCTCAGAAGACACCGCTTCGGAGGAGCCTGATTGACGCAGGCAGCGCACGGCAGAGCACTGGCAAGATGGCACAGCATGCTCTTGACCTTCTGCTGAGCGTGAGGCTTGGAGCATCTAATTGGCATGTTCGTGTAAGGCTTCACACTGTTTCATGATCTTACAAATAAGACCTGCCACTGCCTGGAACACAAAACAAATGCGTCACAGATCAAGAGGGGAATTGTTCTGTGCTCCTTGAGCGGTGCTGCAGCACCTGGCTGTGCTGCTTGTTGGGTGGTGATTCCTATGCAAGCAAGGCAAAAATAGGGCCACCAAAGGGCTGTGAGTGGAGTCTCTTTGATGTTTGGCAGGTGGTATTATACCAGAGGGGAAAGGGCTGGAGCTGAGTCCTGGATGGACTGATGCAAAACCAGCACTTTACTGTCCATGGTGAATAGTGCTGTTACAATGACCATACTGCATTCTTGAGACAGGCTAGGACATGAAGCCTGGACTTTGATGGGCTGCATGTGTTGTGAGCGATGGGGATATTTAGATTGTGGACAGAGCTGGATATCCAAGTGAAGATGCACTTGAGGGAGATAGAGCCCTGGGGCTTCTTCCTTGTTGTATTTTCTATGGCAACTTTTGACCCTCTTATGGAAGGGAAGAAAAAGCAATTAGCAGCTCCATTAGAGTAAACTCCAACTTGCCAAATCATCCTGTCAAAGTCTGTTCGCACTCTTCACGTACTCTTCACATAGGATCTTTCTTCACTTTTTTGCTCCAGGCATCCTCCTTCATGGATGATCTCTCTTCCCCATCTGGGTCAAACACCCAGACCTTTTCCCAGCTCAGACCTTTTCCCAGCTTATTCTCTATTCTGGCCTGGTCAAGGCATTGACACTTTGAATTGGTCTTACTTCTGAGTTTGTAGACTCTGTTCAGCAGATCAGTATTTCAGACCCTTCCAGAGCTGTCTGTGTCAAACTGTGAATGTGAGAGAAGCCAGCAGCCACTCTTGCAAGCCACTTCTCTCCTATTTGTAGCTCCAGGTCTCCATTCGCAGGGCTTCCACCCCACCATGCTGGCAGTTATGGCTGCCTTCCTTGGAGACTTCTGAGGGAGAGCAGGGCAAGTTGCTTTAACCTGATAGTTCAAGGGATAATGCACTGAGTCTTTTCTGTTTTTCCTCTTGACCCTTCTCCTAGCTGAGCTTTTGTTACTCTTTTCTTACTAGAGGAAAATAACTGGTATATACCTATTCTTCAGTTCCTGAGGAGTCTTAACCTTTTTTTCTAGGCTGGAAATAAATACTGTACTTCATAGAGCAGAAATTGAAGGCTGCAGTTATTCCAGCACTCAATGTAGTCTCTGAAGCAGCCACTGTTTCCCTGGGACAGTTGCTTTGTGAGTTTCTCCTTCTTCTTGCTGGCAGATGTGTGATAGACAGAGGCTTCTCTGCCCTTAGTCTGGATACAGGGATATAGGGAGAGAGGAAAGTGAGGAGGAGCAGTGCCCGCCAGCAGAGGAGGTTTGGTTGGGACTTTTCTGCATTGTACCTTGCCCTGGGGACCAGTTTTCTGCTCCCTCAACCTAAGGAAAGCTCAACCTGTTGAAAGCTCTTGCTGTTTGTGCATTTCCAGGTGGAGAAGGTGCAGGGAGCAGGGAAGGGAATGGCCCCTTCCTGCATCCCTCTTTTCCCATCAGTGGAATCCAAAGCTGGGGTGGGAGTCCCTTTGGCAGAGGTGAGCAGGGAACCCTAATTGCCCCTCTTCCCAAGGCTCCTATGTGTGTTAATGACCTGTAATGCAATGGGTTGTATTAGCCTATTAAGCCCCAATGGGGTTCCTTGTCGACTTAAAAGTGTGAGGAATTTCACTCAACCATGTTAAAACATTTCCACCCTCTTTAATAGCTTTATGCATTGATTTAACCCTGTGGCAGCTGGGGTTGTTTGCTGGGAAAAGCCATCTGGCTCTCCCCAGCCTCCTTCCCTGCCTTTATGCAGCCACTTTGGCCAGCATTTTCCATTTCTGGGGAATCTTATCAGCGGAAGGGCTGCTTTAGCTCTTGCCTTTGCAGTCCTCCTGGTGGCTGGCTTGGCAGAGCCGATGAGGGAAGCAGTTTTCCTTCCATCGGGCTGAGCATGTCCTTGCCTTGCTGCTTTTAATGAGTGCTTTTGCCCTGGCTTGTATCAGCCACAGCCCACCTGCGCTGCCAATTACACCGCGGATTTGGTGTGACCTGCGAAGCTGGGATCGCCGTGTCCTAGGTTTAAGTGTTTCTGAGCCCCAAGGTGTGAAAAGTCTCACCAGTGCTGAAATGGAGAGGGGTTTCTGCGTTATGAAAGACCTAAAGACATGCTGGTATCAGGTGCTGGCGATCTCTGGGGAATTCAGAGAATCAAGGGCTTGCTAATTGCAGGCGCATTGCCAGCATGTTGGGAAAGAAATTCTCCTTAATCGCAGGCAGTGTGCCCTAATATTTGTTTTTTTCCTTCCTAATTGAATTAAATGTGTATTGTAACACCTCGGTGGCTGGGAATGGCTGCGTGCGCGGACCTGAAGTGTGCGCCTGCATGCAAGCGCGCTGACAGGGCTCTGTAGGAGTGAGCGTGTCGGTTCTGCTGCATAAACATGCTGCATCTGTCACATTTGCCATTACTGGAGAAGCTGGCACACACAGGCCAGCGTGTGCCTTGCTCACGCTGACCCAGCCGCTCTTCAAGATGAGCTTTCTTCAGTGTCCACGTAGCCGTGACTTCCTTCTGTCTAGTGGCTGATGCTCAGATTTGTTCCTGCCTCCTTGTGAAAACTGTTGTTATTGTCATGGTTTCAGTCATTTGCAGGGTAGGCTTGAAGGGGAATATTGGCTGTCCTGGTGCTAGCCCGTATCCTGTGGGGCCCCAGGCTAAAGGCAGGAGTTGGGGTACTTAAACTGGGGTAGCTGGGTAATTGAAAAACCAGTGAGCCCTGTCCTGGAGCTGTTAATTCTGCACAAATAAGCAGCTCCTGTGTGCAAATATGCTGTTATCTGAGGCATGCATTTAAAGTTTTGGCTGGTTCAAGATGCTGTCGGCATCTGAGGATTGACAGAAGATGCAGCATCTCGGAGGCTGGTTGTGCAACTGCTGTGGTCCTGCCTTGGTTTAGAGCAGAATGCACAGCCCATGCAGAAAGCCATCTCTGGCTATATCTAAGATACCTTACAGCGATAACAACTTCTGTCAACTCTTATTTTGTTGAGGTATCTGATGCAGGGAGCAGCTTGTGTTGTTGCTAGCAAGCAGCGCTTAAAAGGCCGCACATAAGGGTACCTGGTGAATTCTGGGGCAGAAGCTATGCAGGTTTTTGCCCTGTGTGTGTGTCTGTCTCCTCAGTGTGTCAATTCAGAAATGCCTTGCTCTTTAATTGATAAATCCACAATTAAATGAAGGGGAAAGAACTCTTAATTTTCAAGGTGGGCAATTGGAAGGAGTACTGGAGATGAATGAGGTGTTTGCAGGCTCAGTCTTCAAAGGAAGGAGAGGGGGTTGAGTGGGAATTGGGTAACTGAAGACACGTGAAGATACTGTTGATGAAACGAAGGCTAGGTTCTATTTCAAAGGCTTGGACCTCCTCTGGACACGCTGGCATAACTTGGCTTGGGTCTGTTCTTTCTTGGCAAGGATATTCTTGTAAATGGAAATGCTGGCCTGGGTGACCTTCTGTGTCTGGCTGTCAGAGGAAATGTGCTGAGCTGAAACAAGCATTTCCAGAGCTGAGCTCTCAGGCTGGGGGTCTGTCGATCTCCCTGCTGGGATGCTGGGGTTGGCAGCTGGGCTGCGCTCCTTCTCAAGTGCCTGGGCTTGCTCCCAACCAAACCCATCAAACCACTTGTGATATGAGCTTGCTTCTGACTCTGAAGGTCAAATGGCTTGCAGCAGGGTGACAAAGGAGCCCTTGATCTGAAAGCAAGATTGTTCCTTTGCCTCGCCCTAGGAGGGGTCTCATGGGCTGGGATGTGTGCTGGCTGAAAGGAATGCTTAAAATGTTCTTTCTTTGCTCCTGTCAAAAGCTCTTGCAAATGTGAATCGAAATATCTGCCCCAGTGCTTTCCTGCTGCATGCTTTAGGCTGGCTTGTTCCCTGAGACTGGCTTGATCAGTACAGCCAAATGACCTGGGGTCCTGTCTCTGGCAGTGGACAGTAGTGGACATGCAAAGAAAGGGATAAAAATGGGGAAAGCACACACTGTGAGGCTCCAGCCTTTGACAGTCAATGGCTCAGATGTCTTCAGCCAGGAGTAAAGAGGTTTTTTTCTTAACTCCTCTGTTGTGAATTTATCCAAGTGCGTGCATTCAAAGAAGCAAGTTTGATCTCCTGCAGCATCCTCTGGCCAAGAGTCCTGAATCCCTCTGCTCTTGTGAAGAGCTAGCCCTTTCTGAGCAAGGGATCTGATGTTCTTTGGCTTGTTATTTCTCCTGCTGTGGAGACTTGGGTGCTGCCAGGGCCCTCACACATTACCACTGCAAAGTCTCCAGCCCTGCAGCAGCAAGATATCCCCAGCAAGTCTCTATGCTATGAGGAGTCCTGCATGATGCTGTGCACCCCATCCTCACATTGCATCCTTTCTCTGCCCGATTGTGCCTTGTTAAGTGCCTCCAGGCACACGTTTCATGCTGTGCCACAGACATCCAGTTACAAACCTCCAGTGCTGACATGTAAGTTAAAAGATCGTCCTGTTTCTGCATGGAGGCAGTGGCTGCAGTCAGGTATATGTTGCTCCTGGGGTCCCATTTGCAAGTGTTGGGCTGTTGTGCTGTAGTTATGAGGCACACACACCACAGCCGCATCTCATGGAGATTTTCCCTGGCTCTTTCTGCTCTTGGAGCTTTGTTCAATTATGTTTTGGCAATAAAGCAACTAAGGGCTCCCATACTGGGCAAATAAAATGTCAACATCTCAGCCTGAAAAATACCTCATAAATTTCTCCATGCAACTTTAAATTGAAAAATAAAGCTGCAAACTGACAGCACCCATTCTGGTGAGCCCCTGGCAGTCCCCTTTTGATCAGGAGGAAAAGGGATTGAGGTGACTTTTGTACTGCAAGAAGTTGTGCTGGGGATGGAGGAAGGCTAGGATCACTAGGTTGATCATTCAGTCTTAATCCACTGGTGATACTGTTAATTACTGTAGTCACGTGTTAATGTGACACCTAGACCAGGGTGGCCTGTCATACCCTTTGCTTCTTGCAAGCTCTCCTGATGATGATTATCATTCCTTTCATATAAGCCATAATCTGAAGGCAGTGCGCAAGTCCCTGGGAGGCAATGAGTCTACTTAAGCACGTCAAAGGCCTTCCCAGTTGGAATAGCTCAGCCCATACTGCATCTGTAACATGATTTGCGGGCTTCCTTCTCTGCTTCCAGTGCAAGTATGGCTTTCAACCATCTGATTGCCCTTGAGCTGCAGGGCATGGCTCTTGGTTGGAGCAGTGATGTGCAAGGATGCTTGCAAATCAGGGATAGGCTGCCTCCTGGCCACAGGGTAAACACCAGCAGGAAAGATACTGGGAGCTCCCAGCTACACCATGTGTTCATTGTGCTTTGCTGGAGTGATGCTTAGGCAGATGGGAGCATTTTGGTCTTGCTCCCCAGCTGCAACAGGCCTGTGCCACTGAGCTGCAAGCAGAAAACTTTGAAGCCTCTTGCTCCTTGTGTAGATTATGGCATGCTAGCTTCGTGATTGGGGTAAGAATAACCCTCACAGGGTCCAGCCAGCAGATGTGGTGGGTTGCACCCTGGCAGCACTGTGCCTAAATGCCCGATTAACCAAAAGCTAAGTGGCAGTAGCTTTTTCTTCAGGAAAAATCCAAGTACCTGCTGGCTGTGCTCCCCTGGGTGAGGCACAGTCTGGGCTGACAGAGTGCAGCCAGTAGACAGCATGTTCCCTGCATGCCATTAATTCTCACATGTTGTTATTACAGCTGGCTGTGAATCATTTGGGGGATTCCTCTGCTTCCTCCAGGTAAGTGTAATACAAAATTTAACCCCCTTAAGATGCAGGTCTGCATCCACCACCTCCACCCTGCAACTGTATGTCACTTAAAAATTACAGTGCTCAGGCTGCCTTGAACTGGAGGGAGCTGTTAGGCCTGCAGGCTCTGACCAAGAGATGCTCCACAGGCAGGTGGGGAGAGGAGAAAATTTATTTATCCTCTCTCTCCTTGCATCACTCCTTTTGAAATGCTCTGAGCTATTTAGGGAGGAGATAGTTAGGAGCCTGGAAAGGATGAGAGGACAAAGGTGAGCTGTTACTTGGTGCTCGTCCAGAGTACCCAAGGAGCTTGTGTAGGGCTGCCCAGGCATTCCTGCTGATGGAAGATGAAGAGCCTGGGCTGTTAGTAGCTGATGACACCCCCACTATACCCCTCTCCTGAATCTACTGGCCCAAGAGCTCTTCCTTGGGGGACAGGCGCCTGTCAAGAGGTACTTTTGCTTTCCCTTCTGTTGTTCCTCACAGGGCATTCAAATGCAAAGCTGCCAGGTTTCATCAGCATCTTCCATCTCCTGGGAGACAGATATGGGTAAGCCCACCCAGTGCTACCTGCAGTCCACTTGGCCAGCCCTGGTGTGTCTCCAGGAAGCTGATCAGCAACATTGGCAGGTTCCCTGTGCCCAGAAGAGAGAATATCATGGCAGCGCAGAGAGCAGGGTATGGGAGGTCAGAAAGGGGACCGTGAGGTCACAGCTCAAACCCGGCCAAGGTTGGTGTTACCCTGGGCTGTACTGGATTAATTGCAGGAGGATATTGCTGTTGTGTGGGTAGTGTAGCAGACAGCACTGTCATCCTTTTAACAGGATGCTTTGGAGGAAGTAAAGAATTAGGTCACTGGCCCCAGGTGCTTGGTGCCCTGTGGCGCCTGGGCTGAGGACAGGCTTGCAAAAGGGTATCTCATGGCAGAGCACAAAGCAGGCTTCCTTGAAATGCTACAGAGGACAGAAATCTCCCCTCCTGTTTGTTTCTAAATCCTTATCTAATCAGATGGATTAATCTGATTGTCAACGTGACAACACTGTGACTATCTGGATAGTAACTTCATTGTCCTCAGCAGTGATAAAAAAACAATTGCCTATTTCTTTTCCAAAGCTGATGGCTCCTCATCTGATGTTTGGCCATGCAAGAGTTTAGGCCAGCAGAATCTTAGGTGGAATGAATTCCTGTTTTGGTGCTCAAATGCATAAGGACACCTTG
>JASSUY010035402.1:15525-34225 GCA_032466535.1 Forpus xanthops
GTTAAGGGGCATGTGCATCACCCACAACCTTGCTGCATCAGTGGGAATTTTGAGGTCCTGTTGGTTATAAGGTTTCTTTCTTTCCTAGTCTTGCTGTGGCCATGAAGACTGAGCCTTCAGGACAGCATTCATTGTCTTCTAAGGACCAGTTTTCCTCTTTTGGCAAACATCTATTGGCTGTGCTTTGAAGTGTTGCAACATTTCTCTGCTTACAGGGCTCTCTCCTATAGCTGTTTGTGTGTGCAAGTGCTGCTGCATGGGTGTGAGGTTTTGCCTTTGCAGCTGGGTTGGGGCTGCTCTGTGATGCCTTCAGTGCTCTGGGTTGAGAAATGCTGGTTTGGGGAGCATTGTGGTGCTGCATGGGGCTAAGAAGGAAGAGCAGCAGCTGGAAAGCCTCTCCTCCTAGAATGGGTTATGTTTTCTGTTCTTGTGTCAGTCAGAAATGCCTGACTAAGCCCATCTTGCTCGGGGGGAGTTAGTTTATCACTGGCTTGCTAGCTTGGAGCCCTTCTAATATGCTTCCACAGGCATTTATTCGTATGCTTTTTCCAGTGCTGTCACCAACTTGGAGCACAAACCACTTCAGGATTGAATGCCCTTGAGTTATCATTTGGAAGTACATGAGGGGAAAAAGACTTTTCAAGGGATGAAAATGACCTTGTGTTTGAGGTCAATGAGACATCAAGCTACCTCTAATTGGGTGCCTGTGGCTCACTCTGCTTGCGTGAAGTTGAAGCCTTTCTTTCAGAGAAGCATCTCTTGGTTGGTCATGTCTTCTGTTGGTACCTGCCGCTGCCACCTTCCTGTGATAGTTATTAGTCTCCCAGAATGAGTCTTTCTTTGTTTAGGCATCTTGACAGGAGACGTATTTCTTAAGTAGGGGAAGTTGTGGAGGGAAGAGAAAGGGCTTTCTTCTCCCTCTCCACCAAACTCAGTCCCTCAATGTCAAAGCATCCTGAAGTCTCTAATGCCTTAGATGTGTTCATGCAATGGCAAGGAGGCTGTTGTTTCCCTTTGGCTNNNNCCTGGAATCCAGGCTGTGCCAGAGTCCAGCGTCAGACTGGTATCCCAGCTGTCCCCTGAGCTGTGCCACTGGCCAGTAGACTCCAAAGCTGGTGGCCCATGGCGATGCAGTGCAGAAGCTTCTCTTGGCACCCGCTCCCATGCACTTGGCTGCAAGCCCTGTGGTGTCTGCCATCTCTGCTCGGAGGGGATGGGCTTGCTGCGGGTTTGATCTTGCCAGCTGCTGGCAATAGCTCATTTTAATTTCCGTAATGGACCTGGTTCCTGCAGAGATGGTCCGGAGAGAGATAAATCACAAGCCTTGGAAGAAGAGGGGCAGGGGCGCTAGGTGAAGGAAGAACCCATTTAGTTCCCGTCCAGTTTCTTCCTCTGTCTGTTGTCTTTGCCAAGGCAGACCTGCTTCCTGCAGTCCTGGATCCTTTCCAACACCTTATAGTTTACCATGCTGAAGATGGTATAAATCATGCTTGGAAGATGCTGAAACAGAGAGTTTCCTGACCCTGATGGAGGAAGGGAAGGGTAAAATAGGGGCGAGAAGAGCTGAAAAGGGGAGGGAGCTGAGGCTTGAGTGAGTGCGAGATGGTTTCTGGGTAAAGGTGAATATTAAGCAAGCAGGAGCCTGGCTCAGCAAGCACAGAAGCTGTTTGAAAGGAGGTTGGTGCATTGCTGCAGCGTGTCACTGCTGCTTCCCATCACCCTTTCCTCTACTCATCCCAAAAGCTTAACATTTGGCACAGGGTCTGCAGGAGCTGGCTTGGAAGTGGGTGATGTTTCTGAACCTGTGCATCCCATCATCTGATAGAGGAAAACTTCAGTTCTGGGGACATCTGTATAAGCAGCTCTTGTGTCCAAGTTGGCCAGGCCTCTGCTGCTTCCCTGATTGAGGCTAATGCTGTAAAAAAGGGCTGTCTTTTTTCAGCATATGTGCTCTGTGCAACATGTCTTCTGGGTGATCTTTTCTTCTCGCCTGGACAAAGGGACCCGGAATGTGCTGCCAACACAAATTGTTTTCTTGTAAGTCTTCCTGCTTAGCTATTTTTTTCTGCATGTCTGCTAATGCCTCCTGTTCTACCTATTTCTTAGCCCTAATGAGCACTGAGTATTTTTGCAGTGAGCTGGTGAAATGTCCCTCAATGTGTTTCGGAAGATCCTCCAAGTGAGAGGGGAGCTGTGAGATGCTGGGGCTGAGACAGTGAGTGACCTGGGGCCTGCATGTCTATCCAGGCATCTCCTGGGAAGCTCCAACCAGCCATGGCAGCAGAATAGAAGTAGCCAAAGCTTAATGGCAGAGAAGAGCTCCCTTGTGCTCATGCAATGCAGAAAAAAAGACCTTGAAGCTTAGAATAAAAATGTCTGAAGAGGAAAAAAAGTGTCTTCCTTTTTTCAAGTTATCTTCTCCTGACACTGACCAGAAAGGTACAGCTGCCAAGGTGAGGAGGCAACATGGAGGACAGCAGGACAAAACCCATTCATGTCAATAGGCAGGTGGGAATTGAGATATGCTCCTGTTACTCAAGCGCTGCTGGCTTAAATTCACTCTTCTGCTTAAGCTCTAGAAACAACTTGAGCTGCACAGATGATTTTTTGTGTTTGATGTCCAGGCCTGAGTACAAGTCCATGTGCCTCTGGCTGCAGGCCCTTCAAGAACTGTTACGTGGCTCAGTTTTGTCTGCAGCATTCTCAGCAGCTCCTTTGCCTCTTGTCCCTGTGCTTCACTCTCTCCTGTTTACTTGGAGCTGGTGGAGACCAGAACCAGCCTCACAGCTCGTAATGAGCATGGATTATACAGATCAGAAGTGCCCTGGGAAATTATCTTTTCCTTCAATTATCTGTGCTTGTTACACTTGTGACAAAGGAAGGAAGTGCCCTTGAAAGTGACTGGTGGGTAGAGTTCATGCAAAACCAAAACAGACTTTTCTTCAGCTTGTGCTTCAAGTCTAATTCCCTCCCTGCCTAATCAGACATGCCTTTGCACTGATGCCTGAGAGCCATGCTTGTGCAACGATGTTTGAGCTTTGCACAAGCAAAGTGGGTTGGTTGCTCCAACCTCCTGCAGCAACCATTGCAGGTTAGCGCATCAAACAGCGAAGAAGAAGCACGCAACATGGGCTGCTCATGGCATTCATCGTTGTTTTCCTCTCTCCAGGCATGTTTTTTCACCCACCTGCTGTGTCTGTGTAGGCTGTTAATCTTTACAAGCGGGGGCCTCTTGCTGTGTGCCCTGTGTTGGAGCTGCTGTCTCAGCTGGAGGCTGGGGGCATGCTGCAGAGACAAGAGCACAAACGGATGGTGGGGATAAGAGAGCTTGGCATCATCCAGGCTGATGTAGTGTTGCTGAGAAGCTGCTATTGTGGTGATGGCATTGTGAATAGACAGAGATCTGGGGACCAAAAAGCTTGTGTTGGTTCTAGTTGCCTTCAGGAGAAGGCGATGGGAATTGTGTAGTCAAGCAATGAAGGGCTGCTACAGGGTAAGAAATCCCAGAGTCATAATTCTTGCTGGGAGGTTGTAGGAAGCTTCATATCCCCAGAATACCTTGCCCAGATGCATTTTTAAGTCAATGGTTCAGTACCTGGGGAAAATGAAGTAGAAACTGGACTTAAAATTGTCAGGCTCTGGGAGATGTGAAGTGGCCCTGGAGGATTGCATTCTGGAAAGAACCAAGAAAGGAAGAAATTCAAGAGACAGAATACAGCAGTGAGGGATATAAAATGGAGAAGAACAGAAGTATGCTCATATAATGGGTTTCTGGGGAGAATAGGAAGAGAGGGCAGTGCATTAAAAACTTCAAATGTCTGCAAGGAGATGATGGATGCCAGAGAGGAGTGTGAAGGGTGCACCCTGTTGAATACAACAGGATGAATCTTTTAAGTTATGGTGTGGAGGTGTCTGAGCTGTATGATTTCAGCCCATCCAGCTGGTTATGGAAAGAGGAAGAAAGGCTTTTCACAGTATTACCAGGGAGAAGAAAATACAAGGGAGACAATAGGTCTATTAAATAGCATATGTTTCTCACCAATTTATTTCCTTTTTCTGAAGTGACAGAGATCCTTACTGTCTTTTTGTACCTGTCTCTAGCAAGATTAAAAAAAGCCCAAAGAGGTGTGGAGGAGACTGGGAACAAAAGATGACTATACAGAAACAGATATTAAGGAAAGCTTGAAGGTTCTTTGCAAGCACCTCAAATGCTTGGCTAACCTCAGTAAATACACTTCAGGGCATCAGGGGACTTTGTGATTGAATGTAAATAGCTGATGTTCCTTTGCTTTAGAAACAAAAAGAAGGTAGTTTGGCACCAGAGGTGTTGACAGAGCAGGGTGGTACCAGACTGATGGACAAGGTGGGCTCCCAGTCTGGTGTTCCTGTCCCTGCACCATCATCGTGTTCCAGTGTGATGTTTCTGCTGTCTCTCTCGCGGCTTGACTCCAGGATGCAGCTCTTCAATGGGATTACAGCCCCAGCCTGGCAGTGGCTGATCTGTGCCATTTATTACTTAGCTCAAGCAGGCATCCTGGACAGCCTTGCTTTAAAGGTGAAGTGAGCGCTGTAGTTTGAGTGAGGAGTGAAGAGCAAGCTTCAGTGTTTGATGCCAGTCTTCCCTAGTGAAAATGGTTTCAATATGGAAGCAGAAATAAAACGACAGTGAGGCTTCAAAGTGCTGGAGAAGCAAATGGGGAGCCCGTTCTGACCTCTTAAGGTTGCTGGTCTGTCCTAATTGATCCTCCTCCTGGTCCAGTGAGGATAACTGACTTGCATTTCAAAACCAGCATAATCTGCCTTCTCTTTTTCCAAATGACCATTGGCCTCACTTCCTTATGGGCTGTCTCCTTTGCTAAGTCTTGCATGTGACATAAAGAGTGAAAGGAAGGTGTGAAGGGGTATCTCGGGATGGGCTGTCAGTAGATGGGGTTGCTGTGTGGCTTGGCTTCTGATTTGTCTTTGTTGCTGGCCTGTAGGGAGGGAAGAGGGCATCTCTACTGCTCATCTATCCTCCTCTGTGACAGCTTGGGGCTTAAAGGTGGAGTGGCTTGCAATTGGAACTGAGTCCTGAGCATAATAGTCCCCAGCCCAGGCTAGTGTGTTTGCCTTTTTACAGTGACTCACAAGCTGAGTTGTCTCCTTTGTCTTTACTTTATGGGATCTGAGCAGACCCAGAGATGGGTCCCACTGCCAGCAGAAATCTTCCTGCAGTCGTACTTTGGCAGGGGGCAATTAAGTTCTCTCCTGATTGTTTCTTGGCTTAGTTGAATCAATTGAGCACCAGAGCCTGTGGCTGCACAGCACGCTTTCCAGTTCCCAACTCATCCTCCTAATTCTTCTTGGAAGCTGTTCCACTTCCACAACCTCTTTTTGTTGCAAGCATGGACACCAGCACTGAAAGCAGCAGCCAGGAATAGTCTCACTTTGCTCTAGCAAGAGCTAATACTAAGGTCATGCTGTTCAGGATGCTCCCTGGTGTATGCAGGGTATTTTTCCCCCTTAATTATACCACTGCACTTGAACAGCCTGACGTGTGTAGAAGCCACAGAGGAGATTTGGTACTGCATTTTAGGATATATGAGGCTCATTTAGGCCAACAAGTGGGTTGCATTATATGGCTGTGCTGGCGTACGCAGTGCTCAGACTGAGAAAGGAGCTTCAGCAAAGAGGACACGGCAAGGGAAGCCAGTTGCCCTTGTGACACTAGTTTTGCAGCTGATGCAACAGAGCTTATGCTGTGGCCTTGATCTGAGGGTAGGGATGAAATAGCGATGATTATTTGGGAGTATCAGTTTTCCGCTGAGCAAGTAGGTGGAAAGTCAGGCAACAAAATTAGCTGAATACACAAACAGTCTGGGCTGGAAAAGTTTTTCTCCCCAGGGATTGATTAAGACATGTGGTGTCTTACGTAGTAGTGATGGCACATGTGCTCTCACCGTGCCTTGGCGCTCTGAGCTGACAGTTGTTGAGATGTTGGCTTTGTGCTCTGTCCTCATCGCTCTCAGCTCCTTTCCGGTGACCAGCTGGGGTAGAATATCTTGTGACACATGCTCAGTCTTTCTTGCTGCTTTTTTCCCACAGGCTGTTGGGTGCTCTGCCCCAAGCCCTTCCTCCCTGAGACACTTGAGCTCAGTTTCATGTCTTGCCTGGATCCATCTGCAACTCTTTAGGATGTGAATGGTGCTGTGGGACAGGCAGGACCCTGCAATCTCTGTGCCCACTAGCTTGTGCCAACTGAGTTTTAACAGTAGGGACTGTACCTTTGGGCGTCATACACGACTTCAGAAACAGCACTGCACTCTGACAACCTCCCTGAGCTTCTGGCTACTAATGTCAGCACATCGGGTCCTGAATACAGAGCAACTGTCATCTCAGCCTCTTCCCTGACACACAGGGTTGCAGGGGGGATGGGTGCAGTGAAGCATAGCAATAAAAAAAGCTGCAGGTCCTGAGTTGTTTGGCTTCTGGAAATATAGGAGTCAACAAAATGCTGTTTGTCCTGGCAGCAAGCTGGTGTGCAGTGATTTTCCTTGGCTTACTGTAGCCCTGGTCTCTGTGGGAGGCTGTAGCTCACAAGGGCCCTGCAGGCAATATCTCAGTTTCCTGTGCTGGTCCCGTAACATCCTACCCAAATTCCGTGAAAGGGGAAAAAGAAATAAATCAGGTGTTTTACGCTTTTTCTGCAAGTTGGTTATTTCTACTCTTTGGTGTCACAAGACCTTCGCAGGAGGAAACTACAATAAACTTGATGCAGGAACCAAAACTTTCCACAGAGCCTCCAGATTATCTTGTTTTTGATAAGGAAGAGAGCTCTTCCCCCAGGCTCTCCTAACAGGATGTAGATAAACACTTGGCAATGTCCAGACGTAAAGTGCCTTAGTGGGTCAGAATTCACAGTACATGACAAGGCAGCAAGAGGCTTGAAGCTCTTTCAAGTGATGCTGCAAATAATGTCTTTAATTCTGCTTTCAATTGACATCTGCTGATGAGTAGGGAGGAGTAGCAGAACTCTTATGTTCATCTCATGTAACTTAGAAAAGAGAATGAAACTTGAGGAGCTGCCAAAAATATAGCAAGGATGTGAAAAGAGCGTAAGGAAACTATAACCTGAAAGGATGAGAAATGAAAACTGCAGGCTACTGCAGGGGGGAGAGTGAAGCCCTGAAGTGCAAGGACTTCGGATATTTCCTGTGCTGAAAGCATCAGGTTTCAAAAGGTTTGCAAATGGAGTACATGGGCCAGGTTTCCTTGTGCACACCAGGTTGGTGTTCCCCATGCTGGGTTCCAATCAGCTGCCTGGCTTCAGATGTGCAGATGCCCTGTTGTGGCAGTAGTGGGGATGGGAGAAGAGCTCTCTTGGTTTCTTCCTTTGGAGTGCATCCCTAGGGAATTTACCCCTTTTGCTCTGAGGCTGCTGGTGACTACTTTGGAGCAGAAGTTAATAGTGTCTTTCCAGTTCTTGCAGATAGCAGCTTGGCCTGGTTCTACATCTGTTTTTTAATTGTTTTGACTCACATCCTACTTACTGGGAAGCATTTAGCACAGGGCCAATAGCCCTGGTGTCTTGTCGTTCCATTGTCATGCATGTGTGTCACCAGAAAAGCAATCAAGAAGGAATTCCTGTGTCAGGAACAGGTCTGGGTTTTCTGTTCCCCATGTCCTGCCCCAGTCTTAATCTGGCAAACCCTTAGGAGGTGGACTTGAGTAGGAATTACTGCAGAAGACTGGGACCATGTTCTGCAAGGTCTGAAGGTGGCATGTGGCTCCGGCCCCTGGGCTATGCCAAGTTGAGGGACCTTTACTCTGCTATCCCAGACCTACCACATCAAGCAAGACTTTGCAACCAGAAACCTTTAACCAGCAGTTTGTTCTCTGACTTCTTATGGCCAGTGTTGAATAAGGCAAGTGTTGAGTTGCATCTCTTCCTTTTCACATTCACCCAGAGACCCCTGTGTCCTTGCTAGTAAATTACCAACCTAAACTTCTTCATATCAAACTGCAAGGTAAATAAATGTTCTCTTTAGAAACCCTCTTTCCCAGTGAAATTGACCCCTTTGGTGCTTCTATACACTTCAAGAAATCAGAACAGCTCACAATTGAAAACAAGCAAGGTTTAGTTTCTGTGAAGGGAAATAGTCAGGCACCAGAAAAACTGTCATTTTAGCTGTGCTCTTACAAAAGAGGGTGTTACAGTAAACTTACTTATTTCACTGAGGGAGAATCCAGCAGGCTTGATGGAAACCGGATGAGACAGGCAGGGTAAATGGATTTTGCTGGCCGAATCGAAAGCAAAGAAACATGCATGTGCAGTGGCTGGTCAAGAATTGACTGTATCTTGCAGAAACCAGGAATGAATTAGGGACAGAGAATTAGCAAGCCATGGAACAACATCTGTGTAGCTGTATTCAAGGTCTTTTTCACCTGTGGTATGCTTCCAATGTCAATTGAAAGCAGTGGGCGGCATAGCTCTGTTTAACTCCCTTGCTGCCTTTTAGCTCTATGTGTGTACTGGAATGGTTAGGGGCACCAGTCTAGCATCTATTTGAATAGTACTGTTGGGCTTCAGCAAGCCACTATAGAATCACAGAACCAGCTATGCTGGAAAAGATCTTTAAGATCAAGTTCACCGCTACATACCGGTATACGGCAAGCTGAGGGGGCTTCCTCTGGACACAGCACTGCATGTGGTCAGCACAACTACTGGAGGTGGCCAGGAGATAGCAGGAACCACTAGAGTAGAATGGGGGAAAGAGATGGATATCTCCTGGCCCCACATCCCCAGTGGAGGAGTGGTACCCAGCCCTGCTGGAGAGGATTCACTAGCATGTCACCACCTTTCAGGGGTGAATTTAACTCCCCAGTGAGCACTGTGTGGGGAATCACAGCACAAAGCATTTTATCCTTGCTCTTAATGGAGCATCAGCAGGGACCCTTCTGATGAAGTGGGACCTATCCTGCCCTGCTGAAAGCTGAGTGGAAGACTAGGAAGATGGAGCACTAGAGAGATGTACAGCATCTTATCTGTAACCTCTTCTGCAACATCTCATTGACAGCAACATGAGAGCAAGGCACATGTCCTGGTGTACTGCAGCCTTTCATCTCCCTAAGCAGAGCTACTTGTGCACCATTACAGCTGCCAGAAAGAGCTGATGCCATCTTCCATCCTTAGCTGGAGAGACGTATTGGGTTTGTGCGGTAAGATCTTGGTAGCAGGGGGGCTATAGGGGTGGCTTCTGTGAAAAGCTGCTAGAAGCCTCCCCTGTATCTTATAGAACCAGTACCAGTTGGCTCCAAGACAAACCCACTGCTGGCCAAGGCCAAGCCCACCAGCAGCAGTGGTAGATCCTCTGGGATAATGTAGTTAAGAAGGCTGAGGACCTGTGCAGTAGCAATTGCAGCTGGAGAAAGGAGTGAGGATGTGAAAGAGCAGCTCTGTAGACAGCAAGGTCAGTGCAGAAGGAGGGCAGGAAATGCTTCAAGTGCTGGAGCAGAGATTTCCCTACAGCCCCATGGGGCAGCCCATGGTGAGGCAGGCTGTGCCCTGCTATGGCGGTCCATAGTGTAGCAAATATCCACCTGCAGCCCATGGAGAAGCCCACATTTTAGCAGGTGGATGCCTAAAGGAGACTGTGACCCCATGGGAACAGGTTTGCTGCAGAACTTGTGACCCTGCAGGGATCCATGCTGGAGCAGCCTGTTCCTGAAGGGCTGCACCCATGGGAGGCATCACATGCTGGAACAGTGGAAGACTGAGCAGGAGGGAGCAACAGAGACAATGTGTGACACACTGACCACAGTCCTCACTCTCCATCTTCTTGCTCTACTTGGCGGGGATTGAGGTAGATAAATCAGGAGTGAAGCTGAGCCCAGGAAGAAAGGAGGGGGGAGGGTGTTTTTTTAAGACTTGATTTTATTTCTCATTACCATACACTGATTTGATTGGCAATAAATTAAATTAATTTCCCAGAGCTGAGCCTGTTTCCCCCATGACAGTAATTGGTGAATGTTCAATTGGTGAATGTTCTCCCCCTGTCCTTACCTCAACCCATGAGCTTTTCATTTCCCTCCCCTGTCCAGCTGCAGAGGGGAGTGACAGAGTGGCTTTGATGGGCATCTCCTGGGGATACAGAGAGGGCTCTGGGCTTCACCCTCTGTGGGTGCCCAGGCAGGCTCACAGTAGGGTAATGGGCAGTGCAGCTGGGCATGCTGTGCTAACCCCAGCATGATAAAGCAACCTTAGAGCTGCTGGGGGTTCTGGTTAGTGTGTGAGCACAGCTGCAACAGAACAGCCTTTCTGCTGTTATCCTAAAGTAAACCAGCTTGGCAGGGAAGAGACCGAATGCCAGATTGAAATGTCCTCCTTAATGACACCCCAACATATTCCTCTAGCAGAGCATCTTCTTCCCTAACCAGGAGTGACATTGGCCAGGTCTAATGCACAACGCAGGGCTTTTGCATAGCAAATCTGACCTGAAGTATTAGGCAGGTGGGCTTAGCTCTTGCACATTGACTGTGCTGCTTCTTCTGTAAGCAATGAAGCAGAAGCATGCTCGTTAATAAAAAATATTGTGTTCTGCCTCTTGGTAGTGTCTTTATTTACTTTTGTAAAGGGAAGTTATTCTCCATCAGTATAAATCAGGAACAGTTGCCAGTGCTGCATCCCTTGGCAGGCTGCTGAACTCCAGATAGAGATGAAGAGCAGAGGGGCTTGAAGAGGGGGCTGCAGTAACTAGGTAAAAACAAAGGAAAGAGGCAGCGGCTCTCGTTATTTGGGAAGCTTCTTGGGTACAGGTGACCCGGCAAGTGCTGAAGAAGTGTCTGTTTAGCATCAGAACAGTATGTCCTACAGTGTAACCTGTGGTGCCTTTTGATCTGTGAGCTGATAATCCAGAAATGGCTCTTGGACAGTTGGTTTGCATTTTCTGTGCATTTGAAGTCAGAACACCTGGAGTCCCTCTGGATCACTGATGCTCTGGATGAGGTGCAAACTGGAGATGTGCTTGGGCTAAAGCCGCCGTTAGCTGCATCTCGCTTGCTGTGTTGGAAATGGCTGGACCTAGAAGCCTCTTTCTCTTCTGCAGACAGATGCTGGCTGTTTCTGTGTTGATTAGTGGCACAGCATAATGACTGGTGTTAAGGATAAATGGAAATCCCGTAATTCAGGATGAGGGTGGTGTGGGAATCAATCTTATACTGGTCTCAGTGTTAAGGGTAAGCTAAATATTGCCTCTTCACCAAAAATTAGATCCTTCAGCTTAAGAGATGTATCAGCAGCACTTCAGTCTTGAAGGACCATTAGTGTCCCTCCCGTTTCCAGCATAGCTTGGTGCTGTGTGGTTCTGTGTGATCCCACCTCTGCTCTATTCTGGTCTTGTCTTGTGCCAACCTCCCCCTTTCCCACAGGGAGACCTGATCAGTGCCTGGCTTTCTTCTTCCCTGCCAGCCTCTTCCTGCACCCCCTTGTCTGGCATCTGGCTGCCTCCTGAAGGGAAATGGAGCTTGCTTATCTTGGGGGGGACTCTTAGGGGATGTGGAGGCTGACAGTACCTTGGGAAGCAGGAAAGGTATCACTCTTCAGCTGCTGCCATGTCAGTGCAGGCTTGCTATGGAACTGCAGCTGCTGTGGGACTGGGCAGAGGCTCTCTGGCTCACTGGAGGGTTTGTTTTCTCTCTGCAGCCTCCTTTGCTAGCCCTTTGTTAAACCCTTTCAGCTGATGAGGCCTGCAGAAGCTGGACCCCTTGTGAAGCATGTCCTAAGATGGGTATCTCTTAGCACTGGGTTGTCACTGCTCATTACAGGGTTTTTACCTGGTTGGCAGCATGCCTGGGCTCAGCAGCCTGGCAGAAGCTGCCTGGACCAAGACCTGTGTTTGTCCAGCTGCTCTGGTGGATTTTGGAGCATTCAGTGAGATCTGTGCTGCTGCCAGTGCTGGAGGGTGTTGTGTAGGCTGGTGATGCTACAGAGATGGTGGTGTCAATTGTGTGGCTTTGAAGGGACCTTAAAGATTATCCTTTTCCAACTCCTTGACATAGGCAGGGACACCTTCCACTAGATCAGATTGCTCCAAGCCCCATCCAGCCTGTCACTGAGCACTGCCAGGCATGAGGCAGCCACAGCTACTCTGGGCAACCTGTGCCTGGGCCTCATCACCCTCATAGGGAAGATTCCTAATGTCTTATCTAAATTTACCCTTTTTCAGCTAAAACCCTTTCCCCCTTGTCCTGTCACTACATAGCCTCCTCACCTCTCCATTCATTTGCCTACATCCCCCAGCCTGGCAATGCAGTGGAGAGAAACTTCCATGTGGGAGCAGGTACCAAACATCAGCAGGCTTAACAGAGACCTGTATTGATATCACATGTGGATGCTACATCTGCTGCCCGGATTCTGCCCATGGGTCCCATCTCCCATGGGTGAGAGGAGGCAGCCACAGGAATGATGAGGCTATTGAGCGCCTTTTAGTAGGAGGCCAAGGCTGTTTCTCGAAGCTGGGAAGACAATGAAGGCGCTGAAGCAGCCAGAGCACGGCCGGGGGCAGAGGGGGACAGGCAGGCAAGGGGAAGCCATGCAAATGTGGACTTTGATGTGACTGCAAGGAGCGGGGCTGGAGCATTGTTCCTATCACATCACATCAGTTTCACATTCCTCATGCAGGAGTGATCAACGCTTTCAGGGCCAGACAAAAGAGCGGGGAGATGAACAAAAGTGATGGGGGGGGGGGTTACCTATTGCAGAATAGAGCCAGAGGATGAATTGCTCTCTTGGCAAGCCATGGAGATGGGTTGGCGGTTGCTGTGCTTTAAAGCATCAGCTTAAAATGTTTGTCTTTTAAAGTAGGATAAAGAAAAAAAGGTAGGAGAAAAGGTTTCCTGTGTGCAGAAGAGGGGATAAATAAGATAGCATGACAAGTATCTGTGGCCTTCTTACAGTCCCTGGCCTGGTCCCCACAAGTGATGACTCTCAGCTTACAGAGGTGCATTATGTCCTCTTAAGGCAGAGTTTGGCAAACAATGGGTTTGTCTGGGCCTGCAGAGAAGAGGTGAGAAGGTGAGAAAACCTGTAAAGGAACCTTCTCCCAAAATCAGCAATGCAAGTGGGCTTGGAATGGAGCTGGCCAGCTATATCTGAAGACTGGACTCTGCAGGACTCGCAGTGTGTTGGTCCTGGTTCACTCCCTGTTGGAGTGAGCCGTGGGTTGTCCTCAGCTCTCCTAAGCTGGGCTGTGAGGAGATGAGGAAGTGTTTCATCTTTCCTGCTCTCCATTCTGGGCATTGTGCCTATTGCTGCAGGGGAAACTTGCTGGTGGGCTTCTCTGGGGTGGGTTTTGCTGCAACTGAAGAGCAGGAACGGGGCATGAGGCAGAGCATGGCACAGGGTGCACATGCCCATGTGTGTGCTTTTACGCCGCAGTCCAAATGACTGAGCCCAGAGTCACTACCTGCAAGCTTTGCTCACTTGCTTTCCCATCCCTTATTTCTTCTGGCTTTTGCCTCTCTCTGAGCCTCATGTCCCCCTCCAGCCTTGTCCTCAGTTCCCTGCTTTCTCTGGTGTACACAGCTACCCATTTACCTTAGGGAAAAGTGTGTCATACCAGCTGTCTGTTTTCCCTTGTATGTTCTATCTGTAGTTTGGCTTTTGCCACTAATAAGTGGAAGTGCATCCATCAAGGATGCTCTTAGCCTTTCTCGTTCTCCCCAGAAACCATTTTCCTATGGAAGCATAAACCTTGAGCATTGTCCCCACCTCACAGACATCCCCTGCTCTCCCAGCCTGGTGCATGGCTCTGGATGCACCCCCCCTTAGCCCTCACCCACGGCCCCCTCTCCTCCCTCCAGCCCCGGGCCTCTCTGCCTGAAAGGCTGTCAATCAGGCTGAATTGTCTAGTGGTTTTGTGATGTGGAAAGACTCCCACCAAGGAGTCAAGGGCCAGGCTGAGACCTTTAAACTCGATCCCATTTGTGTCTTAAATCAAACAAGAATCCAGGTCCAGGGATGAAGGGGGAGGTTTAAGGGGATGCAGGGACTCAAAAGCCTCCACTGCCTCCCTCCCTGAGTTTTTCTGGACTCCCTTTCCCACCTGCACTGTGTGGAGCAGAGCATGTGCCCATGGCCATGGAGTTTAGGGCTTTCTTCCCTCTGTAGCCCTTTGCTCTGGGTCTATTCTGAGATGCTGGGGTTGGCAGCAATGCTTCTTTAATGCTAGCCCTTTGAACAAAGCCTGCAGGCTGGGATTCGTGGCAGGGAGTATGCTTTGCATTGAACCCAAGGTTAAGGGATGTGCTATAAAATGGAGACTGTGCCTTGGGGAAGGGAACGTTTCTGGGATCTGCTGTTGGGGAGCGCATGGGGCTGGGCACAGCTGTGCTCCCAGTATCTCTGGTTTCATCGGTTTGTGGTGCATGGGAGGATGTGGGTGCAGGTGACAGGTCTATGGCTGATGTTCTGCACACAGTTGGAAGGTTAGAAGCAGTGTCTTTGCCTCCTCCCAAGACTGTATCAGTAAGCTTGACCTTTCCAGACTGTTGTCGCTGAAGAGGGGAGAGTGCTTTGGTCTCTCTCCTCAGTGTGCCTGTATCTTGGTGGCTTGAATCACACAGCTCCTGGTGCTGCAGGTCACCCACTGATGCTCCCAGAGCGGGGGGAATCCACAGGGAGGTATGTGAGGTGTCCTGGATTCCCCATCTGCTGCCAGAACAGAACGCTGGGGCAAGTGAAGACTTAAACACCTTCTGTCATATCCATGCTGTGTGTAAATATGGGCTCAGCCTCCTGTCTGCTGAGGGAAAATCATCTTAAAATGGCAAGAGCATCTTAAATGTTTCTACTTTTCCCACTAAAATAGGGTTTTACTGCAGCAGAGCTAGTGCTGCCTGGTTTCCCCGGGATTTGAGCTCCATTCCATCTCATGTGGGCTGATGGGGGCCCTTAGCCTATCACTGCTGCAGATGGAGAGCAGGGCTGGGTGAGGAACAAGCTTCTGCAGCTCAGCTCATGGCTTTCACTGCCTGCCTGTGAGCAAAGAGTTTGCTTTTTCCAACTTCTTTTCAAAGTCCACGTAGGTGAGAGATTTCATTGTGTCTTCCCAAGGGAAAGTTGCAAATCTCTCTTCCGTTGACTGAGCCGTGTTTTCAGGAGAAGCCTGGAGCTGCCTTAAGACATGTACAAGCTCAGAAATGCAGTGGCTGTGTTTGTTTTCGTGTTCTGGGCAAAGCCCGGGCTGCTGCCAATGCTAAGTAAATACAGAGCTGCCCTAATGACTGACTGCAGTAGACAGGGCCGTGCTCGCTGCCTGCGTGAAGCCAGATGGATCTATCTGGGAACTTGAACAGCAGTCTCCTGGAGACTAGCTAAAGCAGAGCCACTGGCATTTGGATTACCAGCTCTCCTGTACTTTTAACAGAGTGCCAATGTTTGACAAAACCATTAAGTTAAATTAAACCCTACGCATTTCAAATGGATTCAGAGACTTCTGGCTGACTCGCTATTAGCAGAGCTGTCTCTTCTCCCTTTCGTCTTTTTCTCCCCCCTCTCCCTCCTCCTCCGTTTTATTCCCTCTGTGCAGCTGGTTTTACTGCTGGCATTTAAAAAGCAACATGCTGGGACTCAAGGAGAGACCTGGGGTTGGGGATGGCACTGCTGTGAGCTCAGGCATGCAGGGTCCCGCTGTGATGGGCAGGGACGATGCTTGGAAGGTACTTGCTTGGGGCAAGCCCCGCATCTCACAGCACGGGTATGGGTTGGCCGGGGATGCTCCAGTCCCTGCAGAGCCCACATCAGCGCTACTCTTGCCCTTTGCCAGTGTTATTTATGGCACAGGCTATTACTCTTTTGGACCATTTCCAGAGAGCAGGGAAGGATGCTTTTGGCTCCAAGGGCCTCGCAGCGCAAAGGAAGGCGATAACAGAGGGTATGGGTGGGAGCAGGAGCAGCAACAGCAGCATGATCTGTTCGAGTCACCTTGACTTCCCTCGGGCGAAAGTGAAGGACTTTAAAGAGGCACAGGGCGGTGACCTTGTAGATGGATGCATGACTCCACTGCTCCCCTGTGGCGTCGGCTTCTTTGTGTCCCTGATACCGCTCTTCACGCCTGTGGTGAATCACTGGGGCTGGGGGGGTGGTTGCTGGGGTCTCATTTGCACAGCTGCATCTCAACTCTGCAAGCTCTGCTAGTCACTGGTGTGAAAAATGCTGTCATTCCCCCTGCCCGTCTAACATAGCTTTTCTTGGGGCAGGAGGATCGCTGTGGGACATCACTGTGGCTGCGGGAGGAGCTGTTGCTGCCCTGAAGCGTGTTTTGGGGGTGGGCTGTGGAGTGGAGGAGGGTGAGCAGAAAGTCCACATATGTCACTATCCCAGTGGAGGGATGAATGGCCTCTGCTTGGGGTCCAAAGGTAGGAGCATCGCTGCAGCTGAGCTGGAGTTTGAGTGGGGTGGAGAAAGAGGTGCAAACAGTGGGTTTAAAGGATAGAAAAACCACTGAGTATTACAGGATTGAGGGTTTTCCCAGTGAGAAATACTCTGAGGTGTTCTGACACTGCTCATGGACTAGGGAGAAGACACAGCGGTTAGATGGTAGAGCAGAATGTCTTCCTGGTGTCTGAGGCTTACAGCTCTCTTACCTGCTGCCCTGTAGTCCTGGTCCACGGAAGCACGTTGTGCCAAGTGCTGTCTTGGCAGATAAACACTCCACGTAGCAGCTCTGCTTGCAAACTTCAAAGTATGAATTGCAGATGATGTGGAGACTGCAAGCATTGGAGAAGCTGGGTTGCACTGGAGCAGCCTTCCTGCTGAGTGTGTCACTGCTCCTTGCACTGAAATGCCCTCAAGCACCTCTTGCCTCAGCCCCCAGTTTATCAGGTCACTTTAAGATGTGGCCTCTTGATGCACACAGGTCCCCTCTTGCTCTCCCTGTCACAACTTGCCTGAAGGGGGGCCAGGAGCTGCTCCTCAGATTGGAAGAGGTTTCATCAGTACAACATGGCTGGTCTTGGGTGTGCAAAGCTGGGGGCTTAAAATGTGGGAAACACCTCAAGGTGCAGCCTGCTTCCATTGACACAAAGCAAATAGTGACCATAGTCATATCTTCCTTATGTCTCTGCCCATGGTGGGGAGTTAGAACTGGATCTAACCCAAACCATTCTGTGATGCCTGCTGGGTGAAGCCCCCACCTCCCCATCAGTCTCTTCTTTCTCTGGGTGTTCTCTTATTATTTCCATGTTCATTAGTGCTGATATGCTCAATTGCATCAGCTTGTTTCGAGGGACCAAGTGCAATCCTGCGCCTTCATTTGCATCCCTGCTGCCTAGCTGTTGCCCAGGCAATGTCAGGTGCTTTAACATCATTACCCAGCCGACTGGCATCCTCTCTGCCCCATTAACCTTGCCGTAATTGACTTCGAACTGAAGGAACTGGGAGGGGGAGGACATGGACAACTGTGTTGAAACAGCAACTTGTTTACATTGCCGTGGAGCAGGGCTCTTTGTTTTTTGAAGGTCAAACTGTGACAGTCAGTTATGGTTGAAACCAGGTTTGGGAAGGGTTTCTTGCCCTCTAGGAAGCTGCTCAGTCTGTTCTGGTTTGCAAGATTTCCCCACCAGCATCTCCTGTGGGAATATGATGTTGAAACTCATTGGTGGCTGTCAACAGGGAAACTTAGAGGGTTTGTGGAGGAGAAGAACGGTGTAGGGGTGCTGAGAGCAGCAGGTCTGTGCAGCTTGGGGAAGGGAAGGTGAAGCAGGGCATTAGGGGAGGGTCTTACTGCTGCTTCCAGCCCCTCTATGGGTGGGGAGGTGGACTTATTTTGGAAACAGCAGCAATAGGGCAGCAGATGAACAGCCCAATTTGGAGCATCTGATTGCCTGTCAGCTACTGAGAAGTGCCTTGACCCCATGCGTGTGGTCAAACACCGCAACAGGAATAAGAGATGGGAAAGGTCCATCCTTTAAGATGCTCCGCTCTGACCTGCAGCAGGCCTTGTGTGACCTGAGCTGGATGGTTCTGCTCCACCTGCACGGCATTAGGTTGAGATATGCCCCAACCTATGTTATTCTACAGCTGTGATCCTATATTCATTCTGGTAACTAGCAATATTCTCTTTCTTCTTTGTTAAAGTGTTTTTCTTTTTTCTTTCTTTTTTTTTTTTTTATTAAATATTGAAGTAGCAATTATTGAATAGTTTTTACTATGTATGGGTAGATGAAGCTTTTGTCACGCTTTTTTTGGCCCCCTTTTGAGCCAAAGTCACCCAAACAGATTATTCGCTACAGAATCTCTATCACTGAATTGGCATCTTCCAACAAGCTTCACTGCACAGCCTTCTGTCAACTTGAGTCAATTTTATTTATTCACCTTCTGCTTGCACAGCACCACAGTTGCCAAGTCCTCCTGCGTGTGCCCGTGACTTGTGCTGTATGTAATTTGTTAGGCTTAATTGAGCTCTCTGAGGAGAAGGATGGTGTGAGACTGAATGGATGGAGAGTATCATCATTGGCTGCTTGATGGCCAGACGCTGCAAAATGGGTCCTGCTCCAGTAGAACCCTTGCAGGATGCAGCTCTGTCCAGCATGGCCAAGTGCTGTGGTTTTCAGTGCAAGAGAGGGGCTTCCCATGTGCTTTAGAATTGAGGCAAAGAGGTGCAATGCTTCAAGATTTACTGCCCCTTATTAAGGAATTATTATTCATTATTTATTTATATTA